>JBCEWB010065344.1:0-13502 GCA_039654565.1 Peronia peronii | reverse complement strand
CCCCCCCCTTCCCCCCCCCCCCCCCCCCCCCCGGACTCGACACCCCCATCCCCCAGCTGCAGTCTTTCTTTCGACGTTAGGGAGGATCCTGTTCTAAAGAGAAAGACAGGGAGAGAGAGAGAGAGAGAGAGAGAGAGAGAAAGAGGAAGAACGAATAAGAGGGACAAAGGATGATAAGGACTGACACCTTTTTTTTTTTGAGGAGTGCAGTCCGAGGCAAAGCTCTTGATGATGCCAGTGATGATTCGAGGCACGCTCTGCTCAATGATAGCCATAAATTTCGAAGTCAAAGATAGACTGAGAAGCATGAAGCAGTACAAGCTACTTCTTTCGACTGTTTCTTGTGGTTCGTGAAATTCTCTTGAAATTCTACCAACGTCCACAGAAAACCCTGTAGCTCCCTCTCGATGCCAGTATCCGCCTTACTTCACGAAAACAGCCATTATCGACAGTCTTTTTCTACTTTCTTCATAATGGCTCATTTGTGATCAAATAATCAACCAAACATTTCCTCAAGTGCGGGAATCGCATTTTACTCTAAAAGTATCAAAGGAATTTTTTGCTAGAATACCAGAGTCACTATAGATTATATTTGGTACCCAGTGTAACTCAAACTGAATTGATGACCTAGGTTTAGCGAATTCAGCCCTCTTATTCTTTGAATTTATGTATGTAGTCGCTACTGACCACCAGTTCTATATCAGTAGGCTATAATAATATTCAGCTGTAGCTATTGGATAGAATATTACCCTTATATCAGTCAAAAATATTATAACTGTTTAAGACGGAAATTGAATGTGTTGACACGTGGAAGCTTCTATGCAAGAGAGAGAGAGAGAGAGAGAGAGAGAGAGAGAGAGAGAGAGAGAGAGAGAGAGAGAGAGAGAGAGAGAGAGAGAGAGTTTAGTAGCGTTTCCATGCCCTACCGCAAATGTTTGTTAAATTTATTCTATACTATATACGCTCAGTAGCAGTTTTTGGAACATAGTACGCTATTTCTAGTAGCCTCAGAAAGAGAACATTCTATTCATTCAAACATCTGCACAGGGGCAGAAATTGTCACATAAGCGTTGACTACGAGTAAAATGTCTAGACAACCACTGACACCATCAGAGAGGGAGTGCAGTCCGTGGTAAAGCTCTTCAGGGTGCCGGTAATGGTTCAGGGCAGTTCTGCTCGATGATAAGCCTAAAATTATTCATCCTATTCTTTGAATTTATGTGTGTGGTCGATGCCAGTGGCTATCCAGGCAATTATGGTATAGATAATGAGGACACCATGTAGGAGTATTTTAAGTTACCATTGATTGTCCTTTACCGACTCTCTCACCCTCAAATCGTGGAAAGTAGAAGTTGCCGTTCATTTCCACTTTCAAATAGATAAACCGGTACTGTAAAACAAACAAAGAAACAAAAGGAAAAAAAATAATGATTAAAAAAAAAATTAAAAAATGAACAAACTAAAACTTAGGATGACATAAATTCTCCTTCTTTTTTATTTCGTTCGTCGTTTTTTTTTTTCTAAATCTACCTTTTCGGGTCAAACAACAACATATGCACTTTTGAAAGTAGAACTGAAAGATGTGATCTTAAAGACAAATTTTAAGAGTAAATCAAATGTGAAACAAGCGAATTTATAATTTGATAGTACGCAGTACTCTCAAAAACGGTCACGAACTTTTTTCTTGGGTCGATACAAATATCAGCGCTTTCAGTTGACAGTGGCAGTTTGAAGTTATAGATGAGCAAAACTAAATCTCTATAGATTTCACTTTAAAACCATAAAAAACATTGATATTACAGCACTTGGCTACAAAAGTGTGGCCCTTTCCTAACTCATGCATAACCTTGTGATTATTTACTCGACTACAAAGTAATCATCTCCGTCATGGAAATCATTTGCGGCTGAAAGTAATTTCTAACCCAAGAGGAGTTAACTCTACAAATCTCGTCTGTTCTAGAACCGACCAGGCGCGGAGCCTTCAGCTGATGTCTGAATCACCCCGAAATTACATAAAGATCTAGTGCAGACTGTTAAAGCTGTGTTGGTTGACTACGGCGGTAATAAGGAATAACGACCACAGTAACACACAGCCGTTATCAACAAGACAAGAACGCCATTGTCACACTTTCCGCAGAAAACTGTCAACGATTTATTTTACTAATTTTAGGTCTACTATCTAGGATCTGGAAGTCTAGTAATATATCCGAGATTCACCGAACTCTGACTCTTAAGAGGTAAGATAATACCCATTAGGACTGTCACGTAATGATAACATCCTCACGGATACAAGTTAACTCCATTTAATTTATCTGAACAGAGTTCAAATTAAGTATACCACCAGGAGCATACTCACAGTGATACAGCTCATTCACAAATGTAACTGTGAATGACAGATCAAGGATTCAAGCCAGAGTCAATTTAGATCCCATATGGTATATGAAATTGTGAAACATATTAATCCTGTCTCAGCTCTATGCTAGATGCTCTATTTTATTGTGCATGAGATGCAAAAGAAAGTTTACCATGGTTTGTTTAATTGTTATCATATATTTTTTCAGTAATAATAATAGAAATTTTTAAATACTTTATTAGGCGGGTTTACGTAAAGAGCAGTAATCCCTTGTAAATATGTGTATATGCAGGTCTTTGGTATCTTTCAGGTATGTCAGGACAAGATGGGAGAACCCCTGGCCAGTCACGTCCAGTGAAGGATGTGAAAGGACTGCTCAAGTTTTGTATGCAAGCCACAAGGAGAGAAGATGCTCCTGACAACTGCCCAGAGATCTATGAGCCTATGACTGAGGATGTAAGTGTATCAGGAATGCAATATCCTGACTATGCCTATGTTGGTTTCTAGACTTTATCACTGTAACTTATTCGCTGTCAAATTGAATCTCCAATGTGCATTTTGTATCTTTTCACGCCATCACAGGAAATGAACAAGACCTCAGAAGTCATATTATGCATTGAGTTGATATATTGAACTCAGTTTGTCAGAAAATAATATCAGTTTACAAAAGCCAGTGAAAGAATATGGTTCTGGTGGAGAGCTGGGATCACCCTTCATTGTGATACAGATCAGCAGTTGATTGAAGGAACAAAATGTATCTTTTAAATTATTGATATGTTCATTGTTTTCTTTCATCAATGGTAAACAAACCAGTCTAAACATTGTCATGTTTCTCTAAATGATATTGTAGAGACAGAAATGGTTGGAAGAAGCATTGAACTCTATGTCTGTGAGTCCAATTGAGAGGATGACACTATGTGTGCGAGCCATAGAAGAGGCAGTGGTGGATACAGAGGCAGGGACAGACCAACAGATTCGTGCACTCACAGAACTTCAGGACTGGGGAGAAGACATCGATATAGCAGGGGGTGAGTGAGAATTTCAGTGAATGGAATAATGATGACCACCATGCAAGTCCAAACTTAGGTCAAGTTATACTTTTCTCTTGAATATCCCTTGGAAACCCTCTTTCATCATGCCTTTATATGGTACAAGTTTATACGCAGGAATCTATGTTAAACCGTATTACTCAAAGCGTGCATGTCTGTTCTCGGCACGCTTGACACATGCATACTGTGTATATCAGGTAATCTTACTGTTGAAAGCACAGCGACACAAAACTTGTAAGAGCCAAGTTCCTGCAAAGCATGTGGTTCTGTTTCATTTTTTGTTTTTAGCACAAAACGTATGTGTCTGATTATATTGATTACGAGTCAGAATTAGTTTTAAATATAAAAATGTTAAATTAAAATGACACATTCAAATGAATTTATCTGTTTTTCTTGAAAGAAGTAATTTCGGACTTAGATGGTTTGCAACTAACTGTTACCATCAATATATTTTTGAAATGAAATCTGGACATATGTCATTTTTGGCTCTGGTCATGACAATCTATGTTCAGTACCATATTGGTGCAGAAAGGATTTGCTACCAAGTTAGGTATTCCTACAGACCGTAAAGTTTGAAAGTCTCAGATGATTATTTATGATTGTAGTGGAAAGTTGATTGTGACATTTGTTTTGTGGATTATTAGTATTATTGTGAGTCCAAAGACAGGTTTTGTCATATACTATTGATAATTTATATTTATTGTTCGGCTGTGTAAGATAACATCCTCTATCTATTGGGCAACGGAAATGTCATTTCCAGTGCAAAAAGATAAAATTATGCTGTACATCTTTATAGTCATAATATATTGTCACCTTTTTTCCACAGTGATCCAAGTCGGTTTCAGTTGTTTTGAGAAAATGGACAAAAACTGTTTTATGAAGGACACTTTACATATTTTTGTACCAGACAAGGTTGAAGTATTGTGAAGACACTATGGCCAATTGTTTTTGTACGTAGGTTATTTGTGAGGATATGATGATTAGCAAACTTAATAAAAAACAAAAAAAATAAACGAATGATTTAAATACGAAAGGAGAATTACCTTAGATGAAATATTTATTGCAAGAGTGTAATTCCACGTTTGAGACTAGAAATTATTAGAACTGCATATTATTTGGTTCTACAGAAGTTCAGCTTCAGTTCTTGATCAATGTTTTGTGTGTAAACTTCACAGATTTTATCAAAATAAATGGACTGCGTGTTGTGCCAAAACTACTGAGCAGTGAAGTCAGTGAGATTCGTTGGCGGTGCTTAGAACTGCTGGGTAACCTAGCACAGAACAACCCAGTTGGACAGACAGCATTAGTGACATTGAAGCTTCTACCAGCCATTCTCCTGATGATAGAATCTGACCCCAACCCCATGGTCAGAGTGAAAGGACTTTATGCAGTATCATGTTAGTAGGCTACTTCACAGACCATTTGTTTGAATTTTCAGTGTTTTTATTTCCCATTATTCTGAGTAGTGTTGTTTCAATCTCTAAGAATGTGATATCATTTAATGTATAGTTAATTTTATTTTAGCTATTATTATTTTATTTATTTTAGCTATTTATTTTAGCTATGTCTACTCCCTTATGATTACTCTACATATTGATAAATTTAGACCATTGTGGGCCAAAGAGATTTCAAATGGGTACATTATCCTAAATGGAAATGACATAAAAATACATATTATGGCAACTCGTCTTTGCTTGGGAGGTCTACAGAAAAATTTCATTAGATAGCATTCTTGAGTTATTTAATTGATTCACTATTATAGATGTATGAAATACCCAGGCAGCTTTAGACCTATCTCTACCTGTTGTATGGTGAGAATGGTAACCGAGAATTTATGTAAACCTCTCATGAGTAATAAAATGGATAGTGAATATCTCATAGAATTGAATGAGTTGTAGAGAGAATGCTATTTCATGGTCTCAAACTACCCAAATTGTCAACCCAGGTCTTGTGCGAAGCAACACAGAAGCACAGCAACAGTTTCTGGCCAACGATGGCCAAGCAGTTCTGGTCAAGGCACTGGATAATGAGGAGGAAAAACTACGGGTCAAAGCAACTTTTCTGATAACAGTATTATGTAATTCCAATCCCATTATCAAAGGTGAGTTTGTGTTGAGAATGACATGAAAAGGTAATTAATTATAATTACTTTGCTAGCACAGCTATTTGGCCATGGTATCTTTGTTGTAAACTGCATATCTTTGGTTGTGATGTGTATGAGCTGGGAAAGGGAGAGAGACATAACAGTAGGTCATGAAACATACGTCTCGTAGCCAGTCAAAATGAGTTATATGTAGATTTTTCACCAAATTTAGTTATTATTATCATGTAAAACGTTAAGTCTTACACTTCTATATGGTGAAAATGCTTTGAGCTAGCTGGACTGTATTGCAAAGAGATATTGCAAATTGAACAGATGGGGTAACCCCTCAACATTGGCTAAAATCAGAAGAAAAATTGACAAAAATGAACACTTTAGCATATAAATCTATATAGATCTATTCATCTCACAACATCCAGATATACTTATAATGTGCCCAAAAGATCAGTACAGTTGACTACACCTGAGTCAGTCCCTGATGAGTGGACTTTCAGATGAGTCGATCTTTTTTTTTCGTGGAACAGGTCCCGGTGCTTCTTTACTTTACTAAAAATGAAACTGATGAATTGACGTTGACTCATCCTATTCACTAATGAGTCAGTACTTTTCTGCTGTCCCCGTCCTTGTAAGATCAAAAGAAAAGGCAACGCTTGAGTCGAGTTAACTAATCTCAGATTGCATGGTCTTTCATCTCAACACATTTATGCTCCTCCCATCACGCGACAGCACGACTATAGTTTAACTACAACTGTCACACTGATTCACTAAACGGGACTAAACCCTCCCTCAGACTATGGGATCCGAGGCCGACCCGCCACTATTCCCTCCTCCTTTTCCAACCTCACCCACGGTGTCCCCCGTCTTGCTGCGGATGCTTCATACATACACCCCTCACGCCCTCCCCGCTGAGAAAGTCTGATGCAAATTCGGGCAAGAGGGTAGGAAACATAGTGTCAGTGATTGTCTGATGTGGGGCGGCGATCATCTGGTGTGGGGAGTTCTTCGGCCAAACCGCAGATATGTGGATGTTACCCGGAGAAGACCCAGGGAATCGGCCTTTGTTCCTCTCCTCGTGGCAAACTTGCTTGTTGGACTAGAGGATGGCAAGGAGTTGTAAAACAACAAAAAATTCGCCCCCCCTGCCCCCCTCTTATTTTATAGCTTGTGATTTGGCCGATTAGGCCTAGTTACATTTTTTTCACTAAGCTGTTGCAGTCATATGAGAACAGTGAGGCACTGCACTCTCCTCGCCCTACCTGCAGACAGATTCATTGCATGTCGTGTTTATCATCTTGAAAAAGGCCTAGTATGGAGTGTAATACATGTACAGTGTTTCGTAACATGAAGTGATGGGAGGAATGTTGGAGAGCGACGAAGCTGCGTGCGGCGATCATGTTGAGTTGAATGTTCAGGAGGTAGGGTTGGGAGTGGTGGATATTGTCAGTTTACATGACAGTGAAACTTAAACTGCCGATGACAACGGGTGTTAATAATATGTTGAAATTTAACCAAAAGCTTGGTAGATCTCATTGAAAATGAATGGAAGAGAGCAAATTTGATGCTTGGTGAAAGAATGCTTAAGGGGAAGTAACCATTATAATGCCTGACAAATAGGGCATTTCAAATAGGTTGTGCTTATTTTTGGTTTTGTAGTCTTTAGTAAGATACAGACGAGCTGAACTATGGATGAGTTGATAATATTTTTACTCCCCCAGCAGCATCGACTCATCCGTAGTCCACTGTATTTTTTGGTGGAGAGATGAATATTCTTTCCATTTCGGCAATATAAAACATTGACATCAGACTGCCTTCATTACATTCAGTCTCTGCTGTATATGTTCAAGTCCAGTGACGTACAAGTCATTCTTACTGACTGGGAGACATTGTCACTGTGATTTATTTTTTATTTATCATATGAGATATTTATGAACCTCTTTGTGATCAAACAGTTTGATTTGTTTCTTGTGTTTTTTAATGTTTGTATGAAAATTAACTAAAGTATTATAATCTATCACTGTTTTCATTGTTTATGGCTATATTGATGCTGCTTTGCCTTAGTATTAGTGAATTCAGGAAACAATCTCTCTAGTTGTGCAAAGTAGGAAAGAGAATGGCTGATTCCTTATTTTTGGAGAAATTCTGACAGTACTTCACTTGTGATTGTTTTCAGATGTTCTGGTCAGTAGGGATGTGGTAGAACAACTGGTCCACCTGCTGAAGACTGAAGATCACAACTCAACGCATGAGCTCATGATGTCTGCTCTATTGGCCATCGTCTCCGGACATAACGAGGCCTGGACCAGGTGTGGGAAAGAGGAGCTAGATGTTAAGACATTTCTCTGTCAGAGGATACGCTTCTTGGAGGGCAAGGAAGCCTTTGAGGTAAGAGTATAGGAACCTCTTCTTTTACATATTTGAGTGCATCTGTGAATTTTTTTTTTGTTCCCTCCCTTCGATTTATCAGTTACCACAAGAATGTACTGAATTTTTTTTTATGATTGATCTTTTTGGATTTAGTACTCTCCCAATGGTCTTCATTCATGTTTGTTTGGCATGTTGTTCTATATCTGAGGGAATCAGAGTGTTTAGAGTTACATTTATAAAGTTTCTTTTGTTTGCCTGGTCAGATACAGGGGCTGTGTCTTTGATCTTGAATCAGAAATAGTGTTAGAATATAAACCGATCACAATTTTGTTCAACCTGAATTAGTATCTGGGAAAACATTGTATGACTGACATGAAATATTATAATAATAATAATAACAATAATAGTAGAGAATATTTATGTAGTGCTTATCTCCGTATAGCATACAAGTTCTAAGGGCTTTATAGTTTACTATGCCCTGACAGACCTAATGGAGATGCAAATGTTATCAGCTTTCTGGGAAACATACAAGGCTCTGTTAGATGCTCTAAACCTTATAAGTCTAACAGTATCATTCACTGTCTGTAGTCGGGTTCTAATTTTTAACCTGGGTTGGGTTAAGGCAGGAAATGGAAGAATGTTTTGAAAAACCTTGTGGTGGAATGGATATTCTAAACTTATAAACTCTCATATCTTTGCCTTGTTTTTTTTTTTTCTCTGTGCTAGGAGGAGAAACACTATGCTGAGCAACTTCTAGGAGTATTGAATTCCACACCACCAGGCCCAGCAGGCTCCCCACTGTCTTCCTCCATGTCCTCCTCAGACAGAAGTCTGGCAATGATGGCATTATGACAACATTAGAGCTCTAGCTGAAATCTATAGCTCTAGCCCACATCAGTTTGTAGGCTGTAAGTTGTTGTAACCGTGCGAGTATCTCTGAATGTCACCTGTTGGATTATGCTTTATGATACCGACTGATAAAATCAGTCATACATGTGTAGCTTTTCATCAGAATGATATGTAGCTCAACTGAAGAAAAGTATTCAGTTCAGGACATCAAAAAATAACACAAAATGTTTGATTTGCAAAGGTTAGTTGTTGGTCGCATGCTTAAAACATTTTGTATGCTTAATGCTGAAAAGTTTAAAACATGTTATACGTTATTTGTACGTGATTGATAATTATTTTCTCATTTGCCTCTCCTGTATATAGAGCAATATCACTTTCATTGGTAGAGCAATAAGAAGTTTTCAGTACTTTATCGACCATCATTTATGCATCCACAACTGTATACTTGCAAAGGAACAGATTCAAACAGATATTATTATTTTGTTTAAATCAGATCCCGCCCAAAGTGGTTTAGCCTCCATACCCTCATGGATTTGCAGTGATATTGCAGTGTTAAAGGTGATCTTGTCAGTGTCTGATTTTGCATTTGGCTGTTTGATCTATGGTTTTGTTCACCAGCAGTTTTTGATTTGACAATGTTGGAGCTGTGTATGATACCTTACAGATGGCATATCTACAAGCTGCTTTTCTCCACCTGTTGATCCCATGCTTTGGGCTTTCATTTTGCAACATACAATACAGAGAGGAGTCTGTGTCTCTCTTGTGAAAGTTTTGTGACAGTTGTGACACTTTGCTGACAAAATGATTGAAACAGTTTCAGTGAGAAATTTTACTTGTGCTATAATTGATTTTCATTACTATCACTGAACATCTCCTTCATGCTAATTTAAACTCACACACACAAAACAAAAAATTGCGTTCAACACAATATTGTGGTCAAAAGTTGCAGAAATGTGGATAAAAGTCAGTTCTGGATTGAAAATAAAAGTTCTAATAAAAACTGTGCCTTCTTCAACAAAACTTATTATTAAGAAAATCAGATTTGACAAGAGAGTTTAAAAACTGTTTCAGTCTGTTATTCAGCAAATAGCAATTTGCATATGAAAATTATTCATAAAATCTTTGTTTTTCAAGATATAGACATGGAGCCAAGAACAAAAGATATGCACTGAAATCAGGAATTCAAATCTGACAAAAACCTAATTTGACCTAGATATGCATATATGTGACTTTTTGTCAGAAGAGGGCAGAGCTGTCATGTGAGTGATTTGTCAACAAATTATAGTTTGATTATTGTCAAATATTGGTGATCCAGATAGGAGACAGCTGTGATAGTCTGTTCTGTTCACATTTCTCCATCCTATCCAGGTAACCTCAGAAAGGCATTGTTTTTCATCTCATTTCTGACACATAAAGTCAATGGAAAAAAAATAATGTAAACTCTCTAAAGTCAGTGGCCACACAATGAAATAGAGAATCAGTACATGAGGGGCGTGGCCTGACTTCAAAGGTCAATATGAATAACTCATAACCTCATGACAGACAATAGGTAACCACACAAATATGAATTGTATACACATGTTTCTGTTGCCTGGGTGAACTGTGTGATGTATGAATCCTCACACACCAACCCGGCCAAGTAAAACTGAAGCTCTCCAAAATCTGAGGTTACATTGTGAACTCTGTATGTATCATGTATTTTTATTATACTACATATTCCTTTGTTTTCCTGATGTTCAGCCAGCATCAACTTCGTCATTCACAAAAGCTGATGTGAAATTTTACCCTGAATTGATAGGCAAATTGTTATTCTCCATTTCAGTTAACTACTAATGGAAACACATATTTTGTATCTCACTATCCAACTTTGGTATGAACATGTTTTTTAGCTTAAAGGAATGACGTGTCCAGGCTCAAACTGGAACACATTTTACTAGGTATGTTGATATTTTTCTGTGAATCAAGCTTGGTACATCGGAGTGCTTCAGAACAATTGTTTTTCTTTTATGGGCTAGTGAGCTGCATGAATGTAGCATCTTAATATGGCCCAAATAGCACTTTTAAATATGCACCAATTAGAAAGTCATAACAGTGATAATTGTTTGCAAATGACTATAAGAACAACTGGGCCTTTGTGATAACTTTTCATGGCCAGTTCAACTGTAAACATAAAACAACATGTGTTCTTTATGCTCAAAACAAAAATTGTCGCTTGACTAGGTGAAAATGAGTCAAATGTCAACTTTTTCATGTACAGACATAGGGTTATTGATATCAGTAGAGAAGGATATGAGTGTACGCTCTAAAACAGTTAATACGAAAGTTTGCTGGAAATAGAAGCATTTCATATTTTTGCTATTTTGGAATAGCAGAAAAGGTGATTTGAAACATGGGAACAACGATAAATCTGCTCTCTTACACTTTGACACATTTGGTTTCGGTGAATTCATTGTTGCTAGGCCGAGATTCAAATTTATAGTCTATTTCAGATAGATTGATCAAACACCTGAAAGTGTATGCTATCATGAAATGATTTGAAAATAACCAAGGCCAACCCATCCTCCATGCTATAAATAACTGAATCATAGTAATAGCCTCATACATACATGTAATACATCACATCCTCATATAATATGTTATATACATAATCAAGGCTGTGAGTGGCGGGCGATGGGGAGATATAGAGAGGATGAGTGCATGGCTGCAACACACTTGCGCCACACGCTAAGT
The DNA here is from genome assembly GCA_039654565.1 of Peronia peronii. Classification (NCBI taxonomy): domain Eukaryota; kingdom Metazoa; phylum Mollusca; class Gastropoda; order Systellommatophora; family Onchidiidae; genus Peronia; species Peronia peronii. The sequence goes on along the minus strand of JBCEWB010065344.1, from coordinate 2,056 downwards.
TTGAGAATAGGACATAGGATAGTGTGGATACTTATTGTGTTTATCAGCGACTTGACTTGGTTTTGGTTATGGTACTATGAAAGGAAATTGCAACTGGAGAAGCAAAAGCCTTCTGGCATATAGATGGATTTCATTTTAGAGGATATTTTTATTTCGTATTAAGAGGTGGGGAGGGAGGGGGGGGGGGGGGTGCAGGTCCTGAAAATGAGGTTTTATGATCAAAATATCAAAATTGGGTTTCTGATATTTTTAGATACTTTGACCTCTTCTGATATGAGAAAAATACAGGTTGGAGCCAGAAACATCTATCTTATGCTCCAAAATGGCACCAGTACGGCACCACTACGATATATAGAAGGATTATGAAAATTCAATTGTGATTTTCTCAAAATGTAAATTTTTTTCACTCTTTTCCCTAAGGCTTCAAATTTTCAACATATGTTCTTCATATAATGTGCTTTAGTAATATGCATCTCTTTTTCTAAATTTTGTTCAGATTTTTTAAGGAAACTCGGATATTTAGCCCAAAATTGAGAAAAATACAGATCTGTCAACTAACACGTTTCAAAAATTTCTAACAAAAATTATAAAACATATAATGAAAAAGCAAAATTAAATGTACCGTAACTCTGAGTGACTTTGCTCCACTTTTGGTACTTACTTGAAATAACAACTTCTTAAAATGTTTCCTAGGGACACTTATTATGATTTCCATTTCAGTCATAGGCTCATTCATGCATCCCATATAGCAAAGATGGGAACTTAAAGGTTTCAGAGACACAGATCAGTTTTTATTCTGCATTTTAAACCATGCTCAAACGGGGTGACTTTACAAAAGAGTAAAAATTACAGTGCAATGACAAACAATCATAGATAGTTCACATAAAAGGAGATGAAAGATAATGATTTCTAAAAAATGCAGAATTGCAGTCTACCAAGCCCATTTTCTCACAAATAAGAGCTGAATGGTCTAGTATAATAATACAGCATTGAATAACAACGTAAATCAAATGATGAAATACTGATAGGGCCTACAGGTACAGGTACATGATGTAAAAATGTTTATCCAGAAATGATCATAACCACATATATAGACAACTGTCGATATGAAAATGCATAAAAATTCAAAACAGTGAGTAAGAGTCCATCTCTGAGTACGAGTAGTATGTACATTCCAAATTAAATCAATGCAAAGTTTAATGGAGATTGGCAAAAACGTTTCTGGATTTCTTTACTCGGGGTTGCCACAAGTAACAGGCTGTCGTCATAATCTGAGTTACTGGTACTATTTTCACAGTCACTAAGTTCATCCATCTGTGGCAGTGAGGATGTGGTAGAGGCAATAACGGGTTTTGAGACAGAGGATGTGGTAGAGGCATCAGCATTTGCTGAAGCAGATGAGGTGGATGGTGAAGCGTTGATAAGGTCCTCTCCAGGCTCCAACTGTAACTTCTTCCTAGGTTTTCGCACGGTCTGATTTGTGCCTGGAGAGTATGTGAATTGTTGTAAATATTCCAGCACAGCAGGGGACACATACGTGCTCTCCTCTGATTCACTTCGTCAGTGCTCGGAAATTCTTCAAGACAGTGTCCTTGTTGAATGGAGAGATTCCACATCCTCGAAATCCTGAAATGATATTCTGAGGGACTCTCATACCAAGTCTGTCAATCAGTTTTGAGAGGAGTCCAGGAAAAACTGACTTATCCAGTGAAATAGAGGTGGGTTTCTTCATTTTATATTCTTCCACAAGTTTACGCCATTCACATTTCATGGCGCCACAGAACGAAATGTCCAGCGGCTGACATTTGTCCGTGCTGTTTGGAGGAAGCAGCACAAACCGAATGTTCAGTTCCTCACATTTCTGACTTACTGTACTACTCAGATGAGAACTCATATTATCCCCAATGGGAGATCATTTCGCAGATTATCTGCCCCTTCCAAAGAGGGACTTGTGTAAGGGGAGATCATTTTGACCAATTGAATTACTTTCCTTTCCCAGCCAAAGAGGTCTATAGCAAACATTGTAAAGAGGAAAAAATCCCTTTACACCTTGTCA
>JBCEWB010065333.1:0-13503 GCA_039654565.1 Peronia peronii | reverse complement strand
GATAGATAGATAGATAGATAGATAGATAGATAGATAGATAGATAGATAGATAGATAGATAGATAGATAGATCACGCAGACACATATTGACCAATAGTTACCTTTTCATCCAAGTCATAAGTAGCCCATGATAAATCGATGGTGAGCACACATAGTACAAGAACAACACGAACACACATAGCACCGACCATGTTTGTATTGCTGTTCTCTTATGTTATCTGGAGAAGATTTTAAGGTTACAACATTATCATATAATAATTTGTTTACAATATCTATACGACCATATTGAAGTAAGACTAATGCAGTCACAGAGACTTCACTTTACGGACAGGCATTCAAAAAAACAACAACTGTTAAGACCATTCTAATCTGCGGTATCACACAAATAGCAGGAGCCTTTGCTTTCTTTTTTTTTCACTATAAAAAGATAGACAAATAAACAAACAAATACATGAATAATAAAAGATGTCATAATATTAGGCAAATCTCTACCAATCTCAATGTGATAATTTGATAAGCTTTGGGTTCACAAACATGGAATTGACCCACACGCCGATTTTCTATTGCATTCCGTTTTCACGAATAATAAATAATATAACATCTCCAACTCCAACCATTCTCTACTCTTTCAAAAGTCTAGCATCACAAATATGTTAAGGCTAATAACCTTACAAGAAAATATTATTTCATTGTCCATTTCTACAAGACTCCCTGATACTCTTTTTAAACTCTGATGCCACAGGGCATTACAAATATTTATTATTCTAACTTACCCAATGTGAAGAATTTTTTTTTCACGACCAGAAGGATATTTGCCAACTCGTACCCCCTATTTTTATAGCCCAAGAAATGCTCCATTTCCTGTTTAGTACTAGCGACGATAATATAATTCTGCGAATTCCTCCCCAACTGTGGGTAACAACCCAAGTGATTGTATGCGAGTAGGAGCAAATCTCCGACATCCTGTTACTGTAGGAATATGTTGTCCTACTTTGTTAGAGGCGTAGCCACTAGATGGAACAACAGGATACTAATCTTACAAAAAGAAAAAAAAAGTAACAATAACTGATCTTTCACAGAGAGAGAGAGAGAGAGAGAGAGCAGAGAGAGAGCAGAGAGAGAGAGAGAGAGATCAATTTAACAAGATACGTAGTAAATAAACAAGGTTACGCCTGGGAATATTTTATTTCTGGTAAACACCAATGTTTGCTAAAGTTCATTTGCTATATAAGTAAATATTCGACTGCTTGTATACTCGCAACATGATAAGATTATAGCTGTAATTTGGTTCACATCAAGTTTCAAAGTGATGAACTATCTTCCAGTAAATGTGATATCTGGGCGTGACACTGTTTGTTCAATCATTCGTCTTGATCAGTTATTCCTGCATTGATGATTTACTTTGAGAGGCACAACATTTAGCTGGAATGAAAAATGAAAGCAGCAACATTAATGTCGGTAAAGATGAGGATTGAAATCAAATGGTTATTCGTTAACATATTTTCATTTGATCATGCGATGTGTTCTTTCCTTTGGCACTGGAAAGTTCTTTAACAATGATCTGATAATATAAATAGAACGTGCCTACCCAGACAATGCACTGAAAAATCTCATGAAGTCTCGTTTGCTCTGTCAACAAGGATAATAAATTAATATCGATTCCAGAAATCTCTGCAAATGCTCATAACGTGAAATCTATAATAGAGACGTAATGGGCCATTATCAATGAGAGGAAATGAAATCATAATAATAAAGAAAAAATTAAATACTAACAACACTACTCCCTATTAAAAAAAGAAAAATTAACGTGTGTGGCAGGCACGCATTCCATCAACAAACTTGGTTTATGTACCAACGTGCTTTTATACTCCATACTTTATGAAGAAAACTGTGATAGTGCAGATATTTTGCATGTACATCACTGCATAAAAAAGGATTTCTACACTGACCATTGCCCTTCTTTCTATTTTTTTCTCTCTCTCCCTTTCTCTCTCTCTTACTTTCTCTCTTTCTCTCCCCCCTCTGTCTCTCTCTCTTTCTCTCTCTTTCTCAAATTATCGTGTTCTGCAATTACGTACAGGGGCAGGGACGATGTCGGCAAGAGGAGAGGAGAAGGGCATTAATTTGTCTTTCATATGGCATTGGGTATTCTACATATTTCATATATTTGCTAGTTTTCTACCAAGACAGTTTAATCAGGAACTTAGAATTGGGCTCATTTGCTTTGATTTTTATCTTGATCTAGTGTTCACCAGGCACACAGCACCTCGACGGCTAAAAATGTCAGCCGTAATTGAAAGTCCCAATGTTGACGGGCGCTGAATCGCTAAATTGCTACAGATAGCTAACGTTATAGATGCTCCTTCCAACAACAAATATTAATAATAATAATAATAATAGTAATATAAAAATAATAATAATAATAATAACAACAACAATAATAATGATAATAATAATATTAATAAATAATAACAATAATAATAATAATCGCAATAATAATAATAATAATAGTAATAATAACATACTACTACTACTACTACTAATAATAATAATAAAAGGCCAGAGAAGGATGGCAGTAAATGTTTTTCACCTTCTGAGGATTAATATCATTCCTTTTAACATTTCAAATTGTAACTTAAGAAATCTGAATGTTCTTATCTTTAATCAATATGTTTCACAAGAGAAGGAGCTGACATAGGGATAAAGCACTTATCCATTGCTGTTGACTGGGTACACCACATGCTGTAGACTCCTCAGGTAGATGGGCTCATGAGCTTTGGTTGGCAACCTGTCTTGAGGAACAAAAACTTAAACGCTGTTTGGAGAAGAATGGGTTCCTCTAGGTCCAACACGTCGCGATATATCAGTGTTGTTAAAAAAAAAAAAGAAAAAGCAAATGTCCTCATTATGACTATGTCAAATCTGTCTCGAAGAGAAGGCCATTCTTACAAGAAGGCATCGAGTTAACCATTCTACACTAAGACATATTTTCCGTGTTGTCAAGCAGCATGCCACATTTTCCTTTGTGCCTTCATGATTTCTGTTTAAAAACGGTGTAGCGTCATTCACTCTTTTCACACAATAGAAATACTGTCTCTCTCATAGCCATGATTATTAATTACACCAGTATGAGCCATTCCCTATTTTTAAAGATCCTTTTCTCTTCATTCTTCCACCATCAGATGCCGGACACAAGCCAAGCCACTAGAAAATAACAAGTTATGTTGAAATAGTTACAAAATAGTTCAGCTTTTGCGTCGCAGCTGTCCAATTTCCTACAGATCAGCTGACTCTTGTAGTTGACCTTTGACTCTCATTATTCAATTATGTTGAGCATAACGTAAAAACGACGTATGGAGAGTAACGTTTCCCTCAGCAAAACATCGAGAAAACAACTTGCTATTGTCATTCTGTTGTTGTTATTGCAGTAGTTGCTGTAGGTTGTAGTTATGTTATTTCACATTTATCTAATATTAAAACCATTTGCTGGAACATTTTGAAACGTAACATATTTTATCTTAAAGAGAAATTCCGGGTAATTTGAATGTCTAGAGTAGGCTGAGAGGGTGGACAGCAACATAACAACATCTGAGTGGAATACATTGGAAGGGGGGGAGGGGAGCGGCATCGGACAGGAATTCCTGAAAGTGATATTGCGAAGAGAAACAGTTATTTCAATTTTTTAAAAACTCATTGAGTAAAGTGTTAACATTTTCTTAGCATGGGGTTGATAGGAGGCCGGCAGTCGGTGGCTTAACCCTCATAAGGTGGTCGTTCATAGTAGCCGTATCAAATTTCATGACATCGATACTAATTAAAAATATGTGATAGGTATTCATTTTGTGCCGACCATCTCAGGAAAACCTCAAAATCAAACCTGCCTTGAGAGAGCTCAGCCTCGATAGGTCCAAGCGGCCACGACACACCAGAAATTAAGAACATCGGCTAGGAACATTCACCATACAGGATCTTGTTACAGCCCAGGTTACCAATGGCTGCACCATCCGTCTACCACTAGTACTGTCGCGAAAAGCATCTCATTGATGCACAGAAGACCCGTGGCCAGGGGAAGATCACTGTTTATAGGTGGAATGTAAGAGAACTAAACCAACAAGGAAAGGTGAAAGAACTCACTAGAGATAGGACAGCCACCTCTCACTGTGCAAATCTAATTTATTCGTCCCTGACCTGCTTTACTCTCAGCTCCGTCTAAACTCTCTGGGCATTCCTCTTTACAAACTAGTTTTTTTTCTCTTCTTTTTTGTAACATGTAGTTTGCTCTGTCTGTTACAATCGATTCAGTCTGGTCGTTATCCGGCTGGGCTATTTACTACTGTCATCCATGCGTCCTCCCGGCAAAGGTGCACAATGCATGAACAATAGAATGTAGTTCTTTAGTCGCTAACAATGGAAGATATTGATACACTGGAAAATATTGATACATGTATTTGGTCAGAGTTTTGATATCTCAGGTTCTAACAAGAATATTATTCTTTTTTTCAGATGAAGACAGTTCGCACTCTGTCAATGACTGTAATGATTAGCATGGTATTGGCTCAAAATGGCACTTCATATGGTCATTTTGCTTTTAGTGCAGGAAATTTGAGGATGTCACAAAATTCTCGAGATGTCATAATAGATGCAGAGAATGATATCTGGTGAGTTGTAAGGAAGAAGCAATAGGAGCGGGTTGGGGTCGGTGGCGCATCTGAAAATGGACATTTAATTTTGGCTCCAAATTATCAGTTTTTGGCGATATTAGGTTTAATTTATCTGGTCTTTACTGTTTTCTCATCAACAGATAATGATATAATTATGAGTAAGGATAGTCGTCGGCCTAGTATAGCTCGCTCGTAAATACCTGGTTGATTAATTGTGTCAGCACGACATGATCTTTCCGGCTTACACATTTAACAGGAGGAGGGAGGTCGAGCCTACGCTACAGTGCTCAGAAATGTCTTAAAGCTTCTTTCACTTCCCACTGCACTTTAAAAAAAAAATATTTTGTAAAGTTTTAACGTTTTTTTTCTTTAACATCTTTTTTTTTTATATCTTATTTTATTTTTATTTTGAAACTACCGTCCAACAAATCTGGCATATGTTACTTTTTAAACAAGGCATAGGAAAAAAGTTATACGGGAAATATTTTTAAATAGGTATAAAAGGAAAGGCAAATATGCAACTCGGTCTTATAAAGATTTCATTGTTTTTCCATAATGCACTCAACGTATTCGGAATGAGTCCTTACGTAATTTCCCATGCAATTGTAATGAAATACATTTCTACCATTTCAATTAGACACTTTGAAATTTGACGAAGCCTATTTACATTGAACCTCATCATATTTAGGAGGCAACTTGTCCATATCAACTTTACTATAAACAAACATTTCTTGGTCAGTTTTCTAGTATTTTGACCGTGTCAAGCCCATAAAAATCATCTAGTTTTTAAATAAACCTCTAAAAAGAAAGAGAAAGGAAGCGTGTTTTCCCTTTATTATTTTATATAATTTGAAACATATTTGAAGTCTATTTTGTTTTCGGTAGATCTATGAATTAAAAACAATGTCTAAAGATCAGCGTGAATAGAAGTCTTTGATCTGTAGCTTATCAATGACACGTAAGGGGGAGGGGGAGATGAGCGGGGAGGGAAGACAGGAGAAAAGGAAAAGGGAGAGAGGGGAAGGAGGATATTAATTTCTCTCCAAAGATTTATTGCAAAAATACGATTTTGTGTTTTGTTTTGTTTAATCTCCTGTAGTATGATGACTTTGTTCATCAAAAGTGGAAAGAGAACCCAAATCCTAAAGTATGAAAGTCGCACAGATTAATTGCGGCATGAAAGAAAGGTAAACAAAAATAAAATAGAACAACAAGAAGGAAGACATTATCATATTGTCCCAGTTGGTAGGGAAACAAGGCGGTATAGATCTTAATGGGTGTTTGACGGGATATTTACTGTGGTCTCTTGGCCTTATTTACATCTTTATTATAACTTTTTTGCATCTGTTTACAGTAGGCCAACCTGTATTGAAGGATAGCTGGAGTTTCTATGAGAAACGCTGAACATGGAAATGTACATAGGGAATGTCCATTAAATGCAAATAATACAACTCGAATTCGAGATTTTCCTCTAAATTTGGAGTAAATTATTTTGTGAGGATTACCAAAAATGTATTCTATGTGGTTTGGAAACAAGAAATGAAAATAAAATAAAAATACAGTGATTCCAAAAACTGTCCCACCTGTTGATTTTCTCTTTGTCAAGTCTCCTATCATTGTATTTTATTCCACTAAGCAAGTAGTTGGTCACACAAAAATACACACACACACATGCACACATACATATATGACACACGCGCACAAACACAACAGAATGACAGTTTCGTATTTTATTAGACAATGACAGATTTTATCTTTATTGTCGACAGTTGAGAATGATTCTTGGCACACTCTGGCGACTCAATGAAAGGCAGGACCGTCAAAGATTAGCAGCCTTTGATTCTTGAGTAGATTCGATTCATGCGTATTGTATATAGTTGTTCCATATACTATTACACAAGACAGAATGAGCACAGCGTTGATGCATCTCGTGGTTGCTATAATTATGACTGTTCTTAAAACCCTTTAACTTAAACTTTGAGCATACTTTTTGACGAATTGCAAGTTACACAACAGAGATGCCATTCTATTGCTATTATTGCTAATATTGTTATTATTGTTGTAATGAGTGTTTTATAGAACACAATTGTTCTATATGGCTGGCGTGTTGTTTACATTGATACTTTATGACGTCAAAGTATACACTGAATTATTCAACACATGTCTTTAAAATAAAATTTTATGCACCATATTTTTTTAAAAGTTACTATGGAGATTTTATATGTCTTCTATTTCCCAGTATCTGTGGAAAAAAGGTGAAAGTATTCAGAGGGATTTTAACGTCAGAGCAATATAAAATGATCACAAAGGCCCTCACAAGAAAACTGTTTCAAAGATACATTGTCATAATGTAGATATAAATTGGTTTCGAGATCTTAAAATTGAAGCTTACATTTGAGTTAGTTGGAAGGGAGAAGGATAAAGATAGGTCGCACAGAAAGACAGGCCATAAGCCTTTAAGTGTGAAAAAAAAAAAACTGGCTTGGGGTTTTGGTCATTTTGCTACGTCATCAGGGAGAGTAAACTGGTACTGGTCATAGCCCCAAGGACCGTTACCCTCGTCAGTATATTGTGCGTAGCAAGCCGCCCAAAAAACTTTTCCTTTGTACTCTCCTTGCCAGCCGTTGGGGTCAGACGTGTCATAGGTTTCGAACTTCCTAGCTGTGATAACGTTACCCTCGATCTCCAGCTCATCTGGTGCCAGATCAGAATCATATGAAGTATATCGTTCAATGGTGAAGGTTATGTTGGGGGCAGGGGAACCCTTGACAGTGCAGATAAAAGCAAGTTGGCGAATGTTGGATGTTTCCTGAGTGGAAAGACAAAATGGCAGTAGAGGAAAAAAGAATTTTAGAAGCTTTCATAATAGTGAATAATCCATGTTATGTTATTTGTTGTCCTAGTGTTACAGAATATAATCCAGTCCACGAACTCTTAAATGTGGGGAGAGATCAACAATTGAATTCTTTGGTCTGTATGATTCTTTTATTATATTTGTCTCGCAGCCAGTCAAAATGAGACGTATGTCGATTTTTCACCATAATATGGGGTATCATGTGAAAGCTTATTTCATACACTTTCAGATGGTGAAAAAAAGATTTGAGCTAGCTCTATTCTAGCCAGAGATATTGCAGTTTAAAGAGACAAGGGGCGATCCCCCGGGAATGACCGAAATTCCGAGAAAATCGAGTTTAAATGAACGGTCGAACGCATAAATCTTCATGCCTACCTCACAAAACCCCCGATTTTAATGAAGGAATATTTATAAATTGAGGGTAAGACTGATATTGTCTTGTCCAGAAATGAATGCACTTTCGATTTCTGCAAACTGAGTCCTCTCATTACATTCAAAGCCCGATTTCTCGGTTCTAGCCCAGCGACTTACGTCTGATTTCGACTGATCTCGAGACATTTTTCACCTAATGAAAACTGATAGATCAGACCAGTTGTAAACAAAAGAGTAAAAAAGCAATGATGTTGTTTCATCTTTCCCCTCATCCGCTGCTCTCCCTTCCTCTCGTAATCATCGTACTCACATTTTCATTGAGTACAAGGACTTCAGACTGGTCTTCCACGATGTCCAGTTGTACAAAGTATGTGACCTCGAATGGTCGGACTCTGACTTTGCCACGGGAGTTTTCTATTCGGCACTCAAATCTTTCAGTGCCAGATGGCCTTGGAGGAAACGTTATGCTCTTTGTGGACAGGTATTCTTGGAGATGAAACATGTCACTGTGAAAGAGCATGAAAGAAATAATGCAGTAAAGGTGATCGTTATAGACATCCATTTCGAGAAAAAGAAGAAACAAAGAATGAAATTAAATTGTGGAGTGATAGCTTTGGGAGTTAGTCGTGAAAGAATAATTATAAGGTGTGGTTATTTTCAAGAATAGTATTATTAATATTATGTTTTTTAGTGATAGCATTTAATGATTGAAATTATCACAGTAAGATTCCTTGATTTTATTTTTCTATTTTACGAGAATTAAAAATAGAAACTATACACTTTTTGAGCGTGAGGATTTGTTTCACTGTAAAAGATTAGTGATAAGTACCTTCGCTCGACGTTCATCTGCGTTTTTGACCCATCAGATTCGACTCTAGAGATCGTGAAATCCACAATATCTTCTCCTACAGCTTGACAGCCAATACTGCAGTTGTATTCCTCTACACTGAAACAGATAAACGGTGGATTTTAAGGACAATATTGGGCTATCCTATATTTTTCTGAGGAATGTTGTGCCGGAGCAGTAGCAAATTTTTCGATTTGTTAATAGAATTTCTCACTTTATCCATTTACTCAATAAAATATTTCAGTAGCTTTCACACCATCAATAATACCGATAAAAAAAAAAGGAATTGTTTCTGGAATGGCCTGTGTTCTGTTCTAAGGTCGCATTAGTCTAATTTGGTAACTGGCAAAATCTATTAGGTGGCTTTAATAACTAACGAATACAATGAAATTAATAATTATATAGCGGTGGTACTATTACAGTGTAGGTTTGTACAAATTGCTGGGCCACGTAACCCATCTAAGCTGAAAATTCAGCGAAAGAGACTAAACATTAACCATTTCAACGCAATCCGATTGAGAACATTAATTTTAACTGACTTTGACAAAGAAAACGAAAAGAGACATTAACGGACACAACCCTGTGAGCTCTGTAACACAAATTACTGACAACTCCATGGCGTCATAAAAGAGGAGGAGTTAAACCAGAGACTAACCTGCAGGCAGATTGTGTAACACCACTCCCAGGCGCTCTGTATGGCTCCATCAGAAATCCTAGAAATCCATCAGGTAAAGGACCGACTTGTGATGACGGGCGGATAACAATCTGTTTGCTTAACTTGCGTGGAGGAAATCATATCGATAATGACAAAACACATATAAGTCGAACACCAGCTCTTTTCATTGCTTTTAATTACGTTCACAGATGTTATGGTCAAAATTGTCACTAACGACATCGTCATCATCATCATTTCTGTCTTTCTAGACAGAGACACTAGTATGGTGAACTCCCTCATAGAGATAAAAACAACAACAACAACAATAACAAATTAATAGACAGCTTATGGACAATAGGATATTATGCTGAAATGAAAGATAATATTGGGAATGTACATTTTCCAGCATTCTTGAGCCTTCCTAAATGCAGAAGAACAATAACAAAAACAGCAACAACAACAGCAACCACGACAAAAACGAAATAATAAAATGAAAATGTAAATAAAATTATCATCTTCATCTTCGTCATCATCATTGCTATTTATATAGATGTCTTGGATAATAAGACATAATCGTTAACCGGCATCTTACGAAATATATTAAAAGAAACAATCAACAAATCTGGATATTGAAAAAAAAAATTGAATAAAAGAATGAAACTCGCACTTGTTCGAGTCCTCTTGGCCCTAGAGCTCCTGCTGTTTACAAAGAAAACATAATGGATTCTGAAAGACTTAACTCTATTGGGCAGAACATGAATGAAAGTCACCCAGTAATCAACCAAATTCTCAGTCACAAACATGGCCAACTTACCGACACTCTTTTCACCAATGCACCTTCCGACCGGTCCACATTGCCAACGTTTAGTCCAATAAAAGCACTGGTATCGTACTTCGCTGTGTTGATTTTCACAGTTAACAGAGTTTCATCTGTTTTATTGTTGCTGTAAGCAGAAAATACGGCAGACATTTTAATATTATTGGTGAATGGTTGATTATATGGTGTTTTGTTTCTCTGTCCAGCCACATCATTGGTTGGTTTTATTATTATCATTATTATGGCTATGTGGGATGATTTGCTGGCTGGCCGCATGTATGGTTATAAGGTTAGATTATAGTCGATTAGTTGGTTAGTGGGTAGAATGATTGACTGGGTGGTCAGATGATCTGCTGGCTGTTTGGCTGGATTGTTACTTCGTAAATTGCATGGTTTGTTGGTTGTCTTTATTTAAGAACTGGTCGTTTGTTGGTCATGTGTTGCAGTGGCAAATTATGAAATCTGTGTATGAAAAGTCAATATTTTAATAAATATATACAGTTACTTTTGTATCAATGTATTTGCCTATGGTGTCGCCATTCGTCACTGCTTCTTTTATCTACTTTTATAATTTGCTTCGTTTGTTTCTGGCGATGTCTGTCCAATTATGGACGAGTTATCTCGAACATATTTTGGCTGTCATGAAGTGCCGCAAATTAATGTGACTGGACCATGTCAACCGCCATGATTCATGCAGTGTCTAGTGTCATACATCAGGGCGCAGTGGAAGGAAGGCACTGAATAGGCTCATCACGCAGACCAGTACAGAAGAGTGAACAGATTGTAAGATTGTTATCACATTATTTTGAAAGACAGAGAGCAGACGATTCTTGATTACTGTCTCCTGCATGACACCCCAAAGATATTTGTCAAAGGAAAAATGATGATGATATTAATGGTCTCTCTGAATCTTTTTATTGCTTCTGTTCCAAAATGATTATCTAAACGTGTACCTTGTTAATGAGGCTGTTATTTTCAAAAACATATTTGTTATTTGCGGTGCCTTTCCCGTCAAATGGCTATCACAATAATATGTCGCTATCACTGCCACAAAACTATTTATTATCAAGAAATAAACTCATTTTTGTATTTAAAAAAAAAAAAAAACGCTTAAAGAGAATATTAGAAGTTAATTATGAAGAGAGATAGTAGAGATATTGTTCCGCTTACAGAATGTGAGAACACATATTGGGTGAAGCTGTCAGTCCCTGTTTTCTGAAAACGCACGTGCGTAATCCGAGGTGTCAGCAAACTTCGCAAAGGTAAGGCTACATTTGTAACACTCCAAGATTCCAATGAAAAGTCTCTATTTTGAGCATGTAGGGTAAAGTTCTTGATACTTCATCAGTCGATTCTAACTGGTGACCGATGATTACCCAAAAACATCGAAAGAGTGATAAATACATCTGTTGTACTGATTCTCTGGCAACTACTTCATTTTTTTCTTTTCTTTCTTTGTTTTGTTGTTGTTGTTGTTGTTGTTGTTGTTGTTGTTATTGTTGTTGTTAAATGTATGACGTCCTGTTTCGTTCCGAGAAGTAGATCCTCTGGGTCTTAAATAGATGCCCAGTTGTGCCTGAGGAATGTTGTTGGGTCGTAGCCACGTTAAATTTGGAAAACTTTTCATCCTATTTTTAACAGATAATTATTCTTTACCTGCGGATGGAACACCCGGGGCTTGCGAAATATATTCATGCTTTTATGAGAAGGTGTCGTTTTTTTTTCTATCCAATAAACCAACTGATCTTTGAATGACTGAAAAAAGCGAGCCAGTTCAAAACTTTTTCTCCCAAGGTAGGATTCAAACCGGCATTGGGCAGACACCTAACCCTCGACAAAGACGAATCTTTAGTGTATGGTTTGCAATTATTTCTTAAGATCTTTCAGCCCCCGTGAGGAGCTGTCTCGGACTCTATATACTCACGGCCGGCCGTGGCCAAGGTTTTTAAGTGTTGACTAGCAGTTTTACTTCTCACGCTGTGTCCTGAGGAGGAACGTTGAAAAATGTTGACCAAAAGTTTAAAATAAGGCTTTATAGTCCATCGCCACTTTATCTTTTATGATCTGAGATGAGCTCGCCTTCACCTAGACAAAGTGGCGACCTGAGAAGAATGTCAATCCTCCTTTTGACTTTGTACCAACACCATCGAGGATCAGATAACACAGAATATTGCTGTGCGCTATACGCCTTTATACTTACATCTCAAGGAGTTTGTACATGTCTGGTTGTGGCTCAAAATACTGGTTGACAACTTCGTTTTCTTCGTCCACAAGGTACACTTGGCAATGGATAGAATCATAAAGAAGACGTTCATCTCCACCAGCATATGGTATTCTCAACTAAAGAGAATAGGTCATGAATACTTCTTGTAAGAGTTATCGATGTTCACAGGGTTTACGAGTTTCAATGTCTAGGTTTTAGACAATACAATTGTGATCTAAAACATAGTCCATGCTTCACAGATAAACTGAATTTCTCTAACAAAATGAAGGTACAGCTCTCAGCGAGTGGTTAATGTGGTTGAATTCAGCGCAACGTAAAACAACCCAGACAATTTAATAGATGAAGTTGAAATGGGAAAAGAACTTCCGATGTAATATTTCACATTATTTCGTTCGATCATGGGAGTGGTACTTTACTACATTAAAACATCTTAGTACATTAGTTTCATTAAAAAAAAAATCCTCCTCCTTTAAATATCGTAGTGATGTTAGTCTTCATCAGATATCATGGATATAAAAATCCATATTGTGAAGTCAACAGAATGCCGTACAATATCAAAAGCATCATATAGAAACATTGCAATATAAATACATCCTTACAATAAACTTTATGCTTGTTGGCAGGATTACTGAATGCATAATGCCACATTTAAAATTTTCATGGCACTTCCCTGTAGTGTTATGACAATGTATACCTTTATAGTTATGTTCTTGCCCTCATCATAGACTAAATCTCCCAAAGGTTCAATTCCGAAGGGAGGCAGTGTAATAGCTGACTTCATTTCTTTGGTTTCCATACCATTTGTGAGCTCCATTGTTAGATCAGCACTGCAAGAACAGCATATTCAAAACACAAGCATATCAGATGAAGCCAGAGATAGATCATTTCCGTGGCCAATAGATAGATAGACAGATAGATAGATAGATAGATAAATAGATAGACAGAGAGAGAGATAAATAGATAGATAGATAGATAGATAGATAGATAGAGATAGATAGATAGATAGATAGATAGATGGATGGATGGATGGATAGATAGATAGATAGATAGATAGATAGATAGATAGATAGATAG
>JBCEWB010065322.1:2091-13503 GCA_039654565.1 Peronia peronii | reverse complement strand
CACCTGGATTGGCCAGTTTGAACCAAAATGTCTACTATTTTTTGGTTTTGTATTTTTCGAAATAGTAATCATTTCTGTACCAGATTATCGGTCCAAAATGTTACCATGATAAAAATTATTTATTACAATTTTTTTACAGGTGGGGTGTAGTCAAAATTCAGCAAAATTTCCTATCAAATTGAGGGAGAAGATGACATTGCTACATTTTTTTCCACCCCTATTGACAAACAACAATATCTGAATTCGACATGGGTATTGTGAGGATTTCTACCTTTAAAAAAAGCACTGGACTTTCGATTGGGAGCTTACTCATTTAGATTCATTGAAGTGAAAAAAAGGAAATACAAAAGTATATTAGCATATCAAAAAACAAATATAAGGGACCAAGGCCATGTTCCAGGAAGTATTAAAAAGAGAGAGAGAGAGAGAGGTTCATATTTCAGGGCCCATGGTTATTTCGATGTACTCTCTGCCAAACTGTAATGTTTTGTGTATACTGAAGTTTTACGTATTTTATAGTCAATAGAGATCTTTTCTTTTTTTTCTTTTTTGTTTTTCTCCAGACTTTGTTTTTTACCTCATTTTCCTTTCTCCTCCAAAACTTACCAGTGTATTTCCATCATATCTGGCCCACAGATAGCATAGGAAATTAATATCATGCATGTAATCAATATTTGCCTGTTTCAGCAAACATATGCCTATGATTGTGAAACAAAGAAATCATCTAAATTATGTCCTTGCAATAACAAATCTAAGCAAAAATTTATTAAGACTAAAATGCACCTTCACACATGAGTCTTCTCATATGGAACTGATAACCATCAGGACATATGCATTGATAACTGCCAGGGGTATTTCTGCACTGTCCTCCATCACAGAGCCGGTTGTTCATTTCGCATTCATTGATGTCTGTAAACATAATTATTACAACAGTCAGACCAGTAAGCATTTGGAAAATGTCCATCCATCTATAACTGCAGTCAAGATGACAAATTACATCAGTATGTCTAATATTATGATGGTGGATAAATATTTTCAATAATGCATGCAGAAACCCCACTATGACATGGAATTAATTATCCTGTGCATCTGTAACAGATTTGTTCCAAATAATTTTTTTCATGCTTAAGGGAAGGACTGCTTGCATATGTTTGACATCATTAATTTCTGTTTATTATTCTGAGTTTACTTTATCTCTGTAGGTGAAAATTAACTGCAGGTCTAATGCATTTAAATCAAATCAAAATGCAGCCTTACATATCAAGTATTTTCTTTCAAATTATTCTCTGTATTTGCTCTTGTGCTTACTAAAGGGAATATTCAGATTAAAAATATGGAGAATACTCACCAAAGCAGTTCAGTCCTGATGCATCTGCTCTATAACCAGGATTGCACAGACACCTGTAACCCTGTGGTAAATTTTCACAAGCTCCATTGATACAGATATCCGGCCTTTGCAGGCATTCATTGATGTCTGAAATACGAGAGAAGATTATTTTTCATTGACTATCATGTTTCAATACATCTAAAGGTAGAATCTGTCATATGATTTTTTTTTTCATAATTGATAAAGATTCAAAGTGTTATAACTGACATTTTTCTTTTGCAGCATCATTTAGGTAGCAAGAACATCTCTCAGAATAAGATCACTTGTTTTGTACATTCATTTTTATTTTTTCCTGTATCAGAATATTGATAGTACCTTTGCCCTCATGATCTTTGCCCTTTCCATGGGGACATAGTTGTCTGAATTCTGGGTCTTCCATGCGGGGACACGGTTCACACTGCTGGCCCCAAGCATAGACTTGACCAGGGGAACTTAAACTGCAGCAACATTCTGACCTTGACATGAGACGAGATAGTGGGTTCAAGCATCGTCCTCCACGGAAGTCAGGATAGCATAAACCGCGACGCACATCTGTAGGACAGTTGAAAGAGAAATGACCAGTTTGAGATATCATTTCTAAGCAAACTCAGATGGATTTTTATTTCATATTCCAACTACTTCTTTGATTGTCAGTCTGACTATCATGCACAAAATATCTTAGTGGGAAAATATTCATGGTTATATCCATAAGTTTTGTGGACCGCTGAAGTTTCAATCAATGTGACAGTCAAATTCACAAATAATTACATTCAAACCTTATATCAGAGGATTTTGACAACATTTAGATTTACAACTTCTGCAACCCTTAATTGACTGTTTTCAATAAATATTGTATAGTTTGTATATAATTATGAAATTTAATGTTAAAGCCTTTCTGAATTTCAGCTCAACTCTTTAAAAGATGAGGTTGAGTTACTGATACCTAAGCTAATTCCATTTTGTCATATCCTTTTTGATGCTTAATAACATTCACTTGATTATATTTGTAGCACAATAATATACAGCATAAGTGAAAGCTGATATTGATGACACATTTGTGACATTCACATTCACATTTATGAATTTACTGTATCTAATTTTTTTTAATAAATCTCATGAATTAATTTGAATAGTTTGGTCCTTACCAAGACAAGTTCTTCCATCTGTGCTGAGAACAAATCCTCGAGGACAGTCACACCGGAAACTACCCTGGTTGTTGATACAAGTTCCACTGACACAAATATTAGGATTCATTTCACATTCATTGATATCTGAAATGAAATAAACACTAAATAAATAAAAACAGTTCCCACATGGCAAGTCCAATTCAAGAGTATAAAATGCTGACTAATGAGAAACTTTCACAAAAGACAAAAGTGATTACAAACTGTGTAATCCATAAACATGCAATATAACCTAACAGCTATACGAATAGTGATGAATGTGATTATTGATGCAAAGATATGTTTAAGGCAAGGTAATATCTGAGCAGGCTATTCTCTCTTATATATGTTATCAGTTTGGCTTGATTAAATTTTCTAAGAAAATATAACCTGCAGATGAGAAAGGATCTTTTGTCTTTCAGTAGAGATTTGGATTTAATTGCGGTCACATGCAACAACAGATATGATATTTACTGGAGGCTGCAGAAATGCTTTCTCAGTTTGTAATGATACAACAACAATAACAACAGCCCCAACAGTCATAACTACAGAATCACATGCTAACCTTCCTAATGTTAAATTGCAACATATAAGCTACAAAATCAACTGAATTCTTACGAATTTGAGCTCTTTAATCTGTCACACAAAGGAGAGAAAAGCAACAAAATAGGGTACAAACCTAAGCACACCTGCCTATTTGGTCCGAGCTGAAAGCCTTGGTTACAAATACATTTGTAACTTCCCATCATATTTTGACATCTGCCGTTGGCACACATTCCTGTGCGCTTGCACTCATCATAATCTGAAAGAAAATTCAATTATATTTTGAAAGGTCCCAAATGTGTTATGTTAAATAAAATTGTAATATCAGTACAGGAAGGAATAATACGTATTTTTGTTTAAAAAATTTAATCCCATACAAAGCTTTCTCTCTAAAATATATGGAAATCCTCTTTTCAAGATACAGTTTATTTTCTTCGTTTAGCCACTTCAGGGAGCTATTTTCATCCTTTCATTGCTTTCAGGTTAGCAAGATATTAACTGTTAGAATAAACTACGTCTAAAACTCTCTTGTGCAAATTGCTATGATATACAACAATGATGAAGATGCATGTAATAATCTGGGAACATTACATTCTAAAACACAAAAAAGTAAGTTTTTCCGGTTTTAAATTACATTTGAAACTCTACAAAGCACTCCTTGTATTTTGTATAACATTTGACAATATAAGATATGTTACTATCTACTTTGTAAAAATGTGAATTACAAGGGTGTCTCATCCTCCTCCCATCACTCTCCGCATGGATAGGTGATATTATTATAATGTAATTATTTATATTGATCATTTAGTTTATCTTTTTTTTTTTAAACTTACTTTATTTCATTTATTTATTTTTTTGTTTGTTTTATTTTATTATCATTATTATAATTTGCAAGTCCATGCTCTCATCTGGAGGAAGGTGGGCTGATTCAAAACAATTAAAGATGCACAATAAGAGCGACACATTTTATTATTTGCCCATATTTTGGGTTGATACTCGGGGGGGGGGGGGGGGGGAGAGATGTCGTATGGTTTTATAAAATTAAAAAAAACGTTGGCAATCACTGCTGCGGCCCAACAGGATAATATGAAAAAAAGAGATAGCTGAGATAGCCCCCATGTAGGGCTGAAAAGCTTAAGAAAAACCTAACCTAGGGTTCTCTCTTTTTTTTCCAAGGCGGAATTTCTAATCTGATGGTATCTATAATCGTTTTATAAGTGTTATTATCATTTGAACTTTTGTAGAGATTAACAGAGAGCTTTGCAGTTTAAATAATGATAATAACTAGAATATGTTTTGTTTCAAACTGAGTGAAAGAAAACTGGACTAATAGGGAGGCATAATAACCTAGCATAGAGATAGGTAAGATGGTTAACTGTGTAAAAAAAAACAAACAAACACACACACACAAAAAAAAACGCTTTTTCACACCTAAACAGAAGGCTCCATCTGGAGAAAGCTGGAATCCACTTTCACATTCACACCTGAAGCTACCCTCTGTATTCACACAGCGACCATTGTAACAAAGTCTTCCATTTTCTGTGCACTCATTTATATCTGAAAAAAGAAAATGTACAGATTTAGGAGCTACGTATTTACTCACCACAAAACAGTGAACCAAAATACTTTGTATGCACCAACAAGCATCTTAGAATCAAATGTAGCACCATGCACCTTGTTATCTCATCTTGATATTAATCATTATTAATAATTATTTTCAATCATTGTTATCACTAACTCGTTGAGCATCTGACTTGCATCTCAGCTTCTCCAATTAAAGTTATCAACAAATATTTGATTAGAAATATTACGTAGGTAGTTTTATTAATTAAAAGAAATGTTCACCTTTAAGCTGTCTTACCACTTATTGTTTTATAATTTTATATAATAACTTCAAATTTTTGTTCTAGAGAGGAATAACTTTTAGCATGTACAGCTACAAATAACTCCGGGCAGAAGACTCAAGAATCAGTTAATATGTGGAGTATTTACGAATAAATTAAATGTTGCTTTGCATAAGATAAATAATGATTTCAGGAATGAATCAATTACTGATTAGGACTTATAAGTAAAAATAATAAAATAATATATAAAATAATAAAAATTATAATAATAGAATTAATTAAAAAAATAGACTGATGATTTATGATCTTATAAGCCTCTATTGATAGTCCATTGATATGAAGTGGAGAGTAAAAATTTAATAGTGTTCTTGCTGTTCAATGTTTACATCAATTTCAAAGTTTTCTCTTTCTACCTTAAAAGTAATCTTATCAAAACTTAATGTTTTGTAGTCTAACATATATACTAAATCATATAATATAAGCTTATTATAGTAAATATCTGCTCTATGTCTACCTGAATTCACGAGAAGTGTGACAGGTTTTTATATTGCAGTACCTGAGAACATCTGGTCAAGATGTTATTATTTCACTATACTTAGCAGCTACGACTGTATCTTGCTCACAGGAGGGGGAGGGAGGTGTTCACACCTGTAACATTGCTTTTCATTACTCTGTGGCAAGCAATGGTTTTCTCGTGTCTGGCACACACTGAATTCACAATATGATGATAGTTTACCGTAACAGATTTGCTGATTTGGAGATTGGCGGAAACCTGGATTACAAACGCACTTGTAGGAACCATCCATGTTGACGCATCTGCCATTGGGGCACATCTGAGCTGTTTCACACTCGTTCATGTCTGGAAATCAAGATTAAAATGGGAGATTAAGGTCAGTATTGAAGTGATTAGCAGAGTATTTGATCAAAGTCATGAATATGGCACCGTTAATCAACAAGCAGCCTAAACTACAAACCGATATTCTTAAAACAACAATAATAATGTTCAACCACACCATAATACTCTAAACCGCCAGAGTGAAACAGGTTTTTCAGGGATGACGAAAAATTCAATGCTTGAAGTTCTCAAGTTGTTAAAAAAAGAAGAAGAAGAAAAAAAAGAAAGTAGAGGAACTGTTCATTCTCTTATTCCGTCTTTTGCAATTTTACCTGTACAGAAAGTGCCATCTTTGGATAGAGCAAACCCAGGATTACATTTGCATTCAAATCCGCCTTTGGTGTTAATGCATCTTCCGTTCCTGCAGTATCCGGCTTGGCTGCATTCGTCAACATCTGAGCAAGAGAAGGAAATTTGAAATGACAGAAAACCATATATTATCATGATCTGATTTTGTGAAACACACAGTTCTCTTCTAATACGAATGAGGTAACTATATTGGTCATTTGAGGGAAATTTAATCTGATCATATAATTATAGCCTAACTACCGATTTCACCATATAAAATGGTGCAAATTAAAGATAGATGATTGTCCACAAAGCTAGCATAAATGCCACATGATAAACTTTCAGTTTTGATTTAAGATCACTTTTTTTTTTCTTCTGAAAATGAATTTCTAAATGCCTCTCGCTATGACTGTATAAAGAAAAATTCGCTGCTTAATAAACAAATACATTTTTGAGGTGCGTTATTAGTGGCCTGGCTTCCGGTCACTTAGCAGAGTCAATCGACAAAAAGTGGAAAATGCTTTAGTGAATAACAAACAAAACCACAAAACCTACAGGATAGACCTTTTTTTTCTTTGAACAGTAATGCACCCATTACGAAACAAACAAGAAAGGCTCCCCCCACCCTCCCCCGACTGCCGAAAATCAGATTTCATTAAATAAAAAAAGTTACGTTTAAATGCACCTTCACTTATTGTATATAATTTTATTGTCAACACATCCATCAAAACCAATGTTTTTAACTTTAAAGCCCTATAATTCAGATAAAGTCAACAGAATTAGGCCTATGTATAAATGCTACATCTACATGAGTCCACATTTGTTCCATCAGAACAAATATTTTTAGTTCTCACCAACGCAGTTGCCCTCGGCATCGTTTTTAAATCCAGGATTGCAGTCACACCTGAAGCCATCCTCAACGTTGACACAGCGACCATTCTCACACAAGTTTCCAAAGAGTCGACAATAACCCTCCTTGAACGGCTCAGAGGAATTGCATAGGCGAGTATGAGCGTCTGTATAACAAAATACAATCATGACAGTTACTATGCAGGCAAATGTTATAAATTATCAGAAAAAAAAGTGCTCTGTCTGTTTTGATTAAGTAAGTTTGTGTTGTGTTGTATATTTGAATCATTTTACTTGATTTGGCATAAAAAGACACAGTCGTGAAAGAAGTTTCTTATGGACTCTTACAATAATGTGAGTAATTCCGACGCGGTACGCATACCTTCTAAAATTTTGCAAGAGCATTGATAATTCCAAAATTTCTGCGAAACAGATTTCAGAAATTTTATTATGTATCTATTCTTGGTGGTTTTTGTTAGACATGTATTTGTATTTCTGTGGACTAAAAGTAACGATCCTCAGATATTTCTGAACTAAGATACGAAGTACACAATTTGGAAAGACCACTACGATGAAGCATAGCAAAACAAATGGTACAGTTTTCTTTGTTTGCTTTTTGCTATATGAGATTATGCGAAGACTATCGAGTTACATTTAGTGCCTTGACATTTTTAGAGGTTCAAGCTTTGCTGTCTTTAGGGAATATCTTGCCCTGTCTCATGCCATATACATGCAGTTATGTAATATTCATGTAATGATGACATTCTGATAACCCAATAGTTTAATGCATTAAATCTGGTCTTATTTGTTTCATTTGTCTGAACTGAACACCATAGAAGATCACACATATTCTGCAAATGATCAATGGACTAGAACAACGCTGGCCAGAAATATCACATTATAAGTTCATTTTCTGAGCATCAAAGATGCACTACAAATTAGCAGTTGCAAAAATGCTGTCAAAGTGTCGATTAAAAAAAATAGATGTCGTGTATGTATCAAAAACCAAAGACAGTTGTTTCATTTTATTTCAAATTTGAATAGGCCTGTAGACTAAAACTATTCTTAGATATGTGCCTTACACCTATCACTGT
The DNA here is from genome assembly GCA_039654565.1 of Peronia peronii. Lineage (NCBI taxonomy): Eukaryota > Metazoa > Mollusca > Gastropoda > Systellommatophora > Onchidiidae > Peronia > Peronia peronii. The sequence continues at coordinate 5,461 of JBCEWB010065322.1, read as the reverse complement.
TTTTCCTGGCAAAGAGCATAATGTTTCTGCTTTAATACTGTTCGAGGTTGTTCTTACCGGACCATTTCAGTCTAATCCGGTATGAGAGAGTTCTAAAAAAAACAACCCTAACCAACCAATCAAACAAACAGACAACAAAAAAAAAAAGCATCGCTCGAGATTCTAGGAACAAAACAATGCCTGAAACAAACAAATATATTGTTTGGTAAAGAATAGGTCAAATAGCCCAGTTAAAACAATATTGTAATTTGCCATTTTAAGCTCCTCAAATATCAGGCATATTCCGTTTGGATATACATAGATCTACAAAAGACATGCCCTGTTATCAAAAAATCAGGAATCATCCGTTGAAAGGATTGAGGTTGAGCAGGCAATGACTGGATTCGGTCGGCAATCATGACTGATGTTGCCTTTTTTCTTTTTTAAACCAGAAGTTATGTGTGAAACTGACTGTAATGTCTAGGATATAACATCCGAGTACCATTTCATGTGCCTCCTAACCAAAGTAAGCTATAGGTAAATTCACATTATCCTTATTTTATCTCTTTGTTGTTTCTTTCAGCCATTCCTCATCTCTCCCCCGCCCCCTCCCTTTAAGCCCCCCTTCCCTTTTCTCTTGATTTAAGGGGGGTGGGGGAGCATCCTGTAATATGGATTTTGCTAAAAAAAAAAAAAAGCGTTTTGGATTTTTGTTTTCTCTTAAAAGCCCCGCCTTTTCTGCGTTTAAAAATGATATCAGAAAGTGGATATGTCCATTCTAAGATATTGGACCAATGGTCATTCAACGGTAGGCCTGGCCTACTATCAATCAGAATTCGTCTCCATCTGGCTACTATATGCAGTCGTAGATCATCGCTATATGATTATATATTAGCTTAAAGTGCATAAGACACTTGATTATGATCTCTTCTAGCAATATCATGGACTCCAGTGCCAGGAATGGACATAATATATGAGGCGAAAAAAAATTGTTGATCATGCAGATTATCAGTGTAAGCGTTCTAAAATGAATTTCCACGTCCTATAAAGAGTGAAACTTTCCATTCTTTCTGCTGCTTCAGAGCTCAGTTGTGGACTGTATACCATAGTAAAGGTCAAGACACTCTTGGTTTGAACAAAAAAAGATATGGGGGGCACATATAGGCCCTCAAGAACCCGGTATTTACTCAGTGAGAACCCTTATAATGATGGGGGGGGGGGGGGGTAGGGAGTAAAATTCAAAAAAAGAACCACCCAGAGAGCCGAAAAATGGCAAAAAAAGACACAGAAGTCATGAAGAGAGGATTAGTATGTAAAACAGTGCAATTCCGAGGCTGAAAGCCGAACAAAAAAATTCACCATGTCCATTTCTCGCTGAAAAAAATAAATTCAAACGCGTTTTTCTCAAAACCCGGTTTTTTGACAGCATTTTGCTGTCTTTTTATTTCGAAACCGATTTTACCCAGATTTGGCATACATCATTTTCATAACCAGACCAAAAATCGTACATATGTGCGGCCCATTCGGTTGGTAAGTTTTAGACAAAAATGGGTTTTTAGTATGAAAAAACGGCGAAATTTGATTTTTTATTACATGGCATTTTCAAAAATTTCTAGAAAATTTTCTTTTGCATAGGAAGTGCTGAAAATATGTAATTTTTTAGACATTATGTTAAACAATATGTTAACCAAGTTTCATCAAGGTTTGTTCAAATTTGGCGGACTAGATAGATTTTGAAGTTAGCCATATAAGAGATGCCAAAATCCAAGATGGCGGCGTTGCCATCGCAACCATTTGAAAAAGTCGATTTTTTTTCAGTTTTCCTCTAATTTGAACATGCCGAATTCGATGGAAAATGTTAAAATAGTCTATCTTTAACATTAAAAAAGATCACCTCCAGGACGCCCCCGCCCCCTTAACATCCATGGATTTCTTTGCCGACCGCAAAACTACATATACAAAGAAAGAAGAACATAAATTTAGAAAAAAAAAGAGAAGGAAGAAAACAGAAAGAGAGAGGGAAAGAAAGGGAAAATGAAGCAAACAAACAATTAAATATCTTTTTGTGAACGACCATCAAATCCTGATATTCTAGTTGGATGAAGGGACATTCTTGGCAAGACCAGAATCTACTTCCCTTTGAAATGGCAAATGCCCGTCATTTAGGGTCGATCACCTACCAGTTGTGAACAAGTGTGTTTGTCATTGCTTTGACGGTTGTTTTTCTCTTCTCACCATAACGTCCACCCAGGACCGAGCCATCACTTTCAGGTCATCATCACAGGTCAATCGGACAATGTACTTTTTTCACGCCAATCTTTCTCTTCTGGGCCCTCTCTATTTTGGGGTCACATATTCAGGACAGTGTCCCGAAATGGACACATCTAATTATCCAATTACAGAATTGTGGTCAGGGCCCGAGGGTTCAAAAGTCCATTTAGCATCTCAGTCTGTCCTGTCAGCGCACAGGCCGAGCATAGCATACATGCTTGGTGTCTCTTCGAGTGTCGTAAACAGCCTTTTCCCCGCGTGCAGTCAGACACGCCTCAACGGCTCTTGTGGAAGAAACAGCAAACAGACACAACGGGTTCTTCTCGTCGGGGTGGATCCCAACTGATGTCAACCCATCATTATTGTCATTGAATTTGGGTATCCATGTTGGTAGTTAGACATTCCAGGCATTCTCATTCCAAGCAATCGCTTCTGCCCATCTCGCCTTCCATTCGTAAAATTTTAATGCGGCTTAAGATTTTTACAGAGGTAGCTATTAACATAGTCTGGAAACCAGTAAGCTTTAACATGAACGCGGTGGAACCAACAAATTAACGTGCCATCATTTCCATTTTTCATGAAAGGAATTTTTGCTATTTGAGGACAACATGCACTATCCGATTTTCTCCCCTCTATTACCGCATTTTCTCTTTCTCATGCATACACATAACACACACACACACACAAACACACACACACACACACACACACACACGCGTGCGTACACCCACACAAAGCTAACAAACCTGACCTCCCAATAACGCGTTCTCACATGCATTGCCAATCTCACGGACTCAGCCCAATTTAGCCTTCAGTGAATGAAACCGTACCTCGGAGCAGCCGCACGGATAATCCAATCTGCTGTGCAGAAGCACAAGGGTAAATCGAGTGGTAATTATCCATGGTTATGAGTTGCAGCGTCTGGTAGGAAGACCCTACCTTAAATAACACGTCGTTGAGGGGGTCGACTAATATTTCCCGATGTGTTAAAATAATGCAGGGGTAGATCTAGTCTTCTTCGTAGGCGGTCTGTGCATTTTTATCTTAGCAAGGGGGGGGGGGGGGGGGAAAACCCCCATGTGAAGACTTAAAACATCCGACAACCTTCCTGTCAAAAAGA
>JBCEWB010065311.1:0-10038 GCA_039654565.1 Peronia peronii | reverse complement strand
TTTTGGTATTGTTCACTGTAGCTTCTCCCCCCCCCCCCCCCCCCAATAACTGTCACCTTATGTTTTGAAATACGATCAAGTTTCCTGAAAACATGGATACTGGTAGATTATCACTTCAAGACAAAGGGTTGAGGTTTTTCTGTCTACATTTTGTAGAAATGAGCCGTTGGATATTCCAGTGATTATTTGTGCTCTGTGCGCAAAGGGTTAAACGATATTGCTACAAGGACGTGCATTTTCTTCCAGGTTGATGCTGATTTCTCCCTCTGTGTGTGTGTTGTTGTTGTTGTTGTTGTTTGTTTGTTGTTGATGTGGTTGTTGTCTCTGTTTTTGTTTGAGTAGTTATTTATGTGTGTAGAATATACAGAGCGTGGCTGCCAATCACTAATATCTTAGTGTATCTTGAAGTTAGCACCAAAGGGCTCAGGAATTAATCAGAGGTAATTAACTACCCTGTGTATGTATTTGAGATATTTCACACACGAAAGTAATAGCGGAAAGTAATAGCGACAGACTGAAAGAGACAAAGGTAAGCATAGACATTTAAGTGCCCAGATAGGCAGGCAGCAGACAAATGTATGGATAAGTAGACAGACTGACTGACAGATAGATAGACAGAGAGACAAGACAGGCAGACAAAAAATGTATGGACAAAGACAATTAAACAGACTGACAGACAGATAGAAACAAACAGAAACAGACTGAGACAGAAGACAGACTGATTTAAAGTCAAGGATAGACACGACAGGCAGATAGACAAGACAGACACAAGACAGACTGATGGAAGGACAAAGACAAAAAGATACAGACAAAAAAGATATGACAGACCAACAGACAGACAGACTGACATAAAGGCAAACAAAGACAAAAAGATAAATGACATGACAAACAGACAGACAAATAGAACGATGACAGACTGATGTAAGGGCAAAGACAAAAAGACAGACAAACGGCATGACAGACAGACAGACAGACAGACAAGACAGACAGACAGAGAAAAGAGACAGACAGAAGATGTAAGGGCAATGCCAAAAAGACGGATAAGACATGACAAATAAACAGACAGACTGAGAAAGAAGACAAAGTGACTTAATGGCAAAGACATACAAAGACATGACAGACAAACAGACTGACAGACAAACAGTCAGCAGGTCTGCAGTAACATTTCACAGACACACCATGACATAAGGACCAAAAAAAAACAAAAAAGTCCATATTTGTCTGCTGTTTATTTCATTGTCAATAAATCCTCTCAGTGTAGATGTCTTCGTAATCATAATCAGTCAAAAATACAACACCATCCTACGCAAGATAAGATAAGGTCTCATTTAGTTCTTACAGTTGTATCTCTTCTTCAATTTTCTTACTGGCCCAGAAAAAAAGAGAAAATACTTTAATTTTCACAAAGGTTATCTTTGGACATTTTTATTTTATCATTATATTTGCTCTATTTCTTTCTCTTTATTTTTTCTCTGAAAAAAAGTGATGGATTTATTGCTGAAGCCAACATAGAAAAGATCAGTGATGTACAAAATAAAATGGACCATGAAAATGAATTTATGAAGCGTTTAAAAGTCTGAACATACCTTTACAAGACAAGACACGACAACGGCCAAACTTCATTGGCCATTTGTATTTTTTTTTTTTAACCCTTAAAGGACCACTCATGTATATTTCCAGCACAGGTCACACTATGCAGTCCCGATCATGTATATTTCCCACACCAGACCATGCTTTGTTTACCTTGGTTTCGAAATAAGGAAGCAGAAGTAGAGCCGTTTATATTATATAAATTTTTTTCTGACACGACCTAAAATTAAGGAATTTTCAAAAGCATGGCCAGTCCTGAGGGAATAATAGTGCCGGTCCTTTAAGGTTAAAACACATTATCCATACACAAATGACACTGGCCATTGTAAACGTATGTGGGAGAGACAACGTGTTTCGTTATCGTAGCCAACATGAGCATTGATGAGTTGTTGTAAAGAACGATAACCCACAAAATGAGAAAAGAAGAATGCATGGTATTAATTAATACAAGATGTAGTAAGGGTAACCACACTGTACTGTGGTATTGCCATTTTTTGTCAAAAATTTCATAACCAAAAACTATGCCATTATTTGAGGAAGAGTGAGTTCCATGCAGAGGACAGGTCAGCCCAATCATTCCACACACACACACACACACAAAAAAGAAAATTTAAAAAAAAAAAAATCATGACCATCTCCAATCTTATCCTCTTCAACATCAAATGCAACAAAATACCAATGACAAAATCAGTGAGGGGAGATATCACATCCAAAAAAAAAAAAGAAAAAGGAAGAGAGAGAGAGAAATAGCTGAGAGGATGAGTGGGCAGGTATCAAAAAAAGACAAGAAAAAAAAAAAGAGATGAGGTAAATAATATAGGGTAAATTATTTGAAAAAAAAAAAAAATAGGTGGAGGGAGTGTCTTCTAAATCTGAGACTATTAAATTTTTTTTTGTGCATTTTCTTTTTTTTTTTTGGCACCAAGATGGAACATTCAGACAAAAAATGGTGTAGACAAAAACAAAACCAGATTTCCAGGTATGCCAAAATGTGAGTAAATTACTAAAAAGTTTGGGTGTAAGTGGCAACCAACCCTTCAAACTGTTTGAAAACCTATCTCAAAGCACTCTAGATACGCTGTATACAGCTCAGTCTTGATAATGTACTATGAGAAGGGACAAATATCATCAGCTGTACAACAAAGTGGTAAAAGATAACATTCCCTGTACAAACAAAATGGCAAACACTTAACTTCTCTGCATGACAAAGGGGTGAATCAGCCAAATAATTTACTGACCAATTTGCCCCTTTGCCAGTTACGATTTTGTTAAGCTTTCCAACCTCCTATTGTGGTGGTTATCTCAGCTGTACAAAAATGCACAAAAAGTCAGCTCGCGAGCTCAATATTTGCCCCTTTGCCATGCAGAGAAGACAAGGGTTTGCCTTTTTGTCATACAGAGATTGTTACCAATTCGCCCCTTTGTCGTATAAGGAACAATATGAAAAGAGACAGAGGGGAGGGAGAGACTGGGTTGTCAGTGAAGAAAGTTGGAAATTGAGAGCACATCTGGACTAAGAGGACGATTACTGAACAATAAGCAGACAGACTGATAAACACACTGAGATGGTCCAGCTCTCTGCAGATGTCGAATTTTGATGAGACATCTGGTCAAAACAGAGGGATCTATGTTAACTTGTGAATTACGTAACAATTGGTTTCATGTACAGCAATTTCCACACTATATACTCTGACTGGAAAGCCCGAGAAAGTCCCAAGATAACGCTGGACCATGTCTGTCACCTGTGCAAAGTTTCATCTGTTCTTTTTTTTTTTCTGTCTTTAAAAAAAACTGGCTCTTGTCATCTCCATAATATAAAATAGTACACAGATTCACCTTATTTTCTTTTCTTGAAAACCACTGGCTCTAAACATTTCCAAATAATACTGAATTATACAGACAGAAAAGAGCAGCATAATAAAAACAAACAAAAAAAAACAAAAAAACAACCACAGAAACACACTTGTGACAAAAATCCGCTGAGACCCTCCTCCATAATGGCCAAGTAAGGTGTACATCAAAAATAGGCATTTAGTACCAAAAAGTAAGACATCATAGACTTGTATGCAGGAGCATATCTCCATCATATAGTTTGTATACACAACATATGAAAAAAGATTTCTAACTGGAGTTGAGTTATGAAAAACATACAAGGAAATTCAGTGGAAGAGAAGGGTAAACAGCTACAATAATCTTTTGCAATTCAAACTGCTCAATGGCCTGACCAAGCTGCACCAGTGAACTTCAGACTTAAAACCTACCAAGGTTGTGTGCGCAATGGCGGCATGGAACAATAAATAACTCAAGCTCACAGCCAACTCAAATAAAAAGTTACTCCTTCAATGTAAGAGGTTGCCAAAAAAAACAATCAATGAAGTCAACATCTAAGAAAAAAACGTTTAAGAAAAATTTGTGATAGTAAGCAGGCCAAGCGGAGGTGACACCATGCCTGGTCCGAGATACAGCCGTAAAGAGAAGGTAATAAACTAACAGCCGTAAAGAGAAGGTAATAAACTAACAGCCGTAAAGAGAAGGTAACAAACTATTAAAGTATCTGGTTAGCTATTACAAAGAAAAAAAATAATACAGCAGAAGTCCCTTGTCCTTCCCCTGAAAAAAAAACATGAATGTCTTGCTCTGACGAAGAGCCATGAAGACTTAGGGAAATTTTGCATTCAAAATTCGTCGATGTCGCAAGCATTCCGCTCAAGTCAATATTTTGGGAATTTCAAGGTTGTTTTTTTTCCCCCCTTCAAGATGAGCTAAAAATACATAATAATGCCATCTTGAGTCAAACTGACTAGCAGCAATGCAGGAAAAATCTGCAAAGATCCCGGGTAAAACTTCCTGTACATAATTTGACGTCAGTTTTAGTCCCTGGTGAAAGAAGTACTCAAACTGACTTGTGTGGGTTGCTTGCGACACTGACGATGTGTTATCTAATTTATCATGGTGTTAATTCCTCATATCTGTCGTCTGCTTAGTCGTTACTTTGTGTATTGGGTTAGTTACCAGTGGACAGTTTAGCTCCTCCTGCCTTACAAAACTTTTTTTTTCTACAAACAGACTGTGTTGACAAAATATCTTTTCCTGAGGTCTGAAGTGTTTCTCTGACATGCACTGACCCCCCCACTGACTTCTGACCTTCTACTGTTCCCGCCTGTCCAATGCTCACTTCCTTTGTCCCACACAAGCACCACTGACTCACGGTATGTACACTGACTCGCTCACTCACTCATTCATTCACAGAGTCACTCATTCAGTCACAGGTGAATTGACAGAAACTTGGTCTAGCTGGACAATTCAGGATGACTTTCTTTAAAAAAAAAAAAAAAAAAAACTTGTGCTATTTCTCAAAGGCATTCCTTGAGTAAATTGATGAAAGACTAAAATGCCAACTCCCTCCATCTCAACCACCAAGGCTTGTCATATTTATTGACCATAGCATTCTTGTCAAAAGCTGCGTCAGATGAGAATTTTCTTTCTCTCTCCACCTTCATATGAAACAGCCCAACCATGTACCAGTTTCTCTCTCTCTCTCTCTCTCTCTGAACACCAGTAACCAAGTTTCTGTCCAGGTTAGAGAAGATTACATATAACACCAGCAAACTGACAACAATAAAAATAAGGACACATCAGCCGTAGAAACATATTAAATGGCTTGAATGTGTTTGATTTTATACAAATGGAATTACAGTAATAATGACAATGTCAATCAAAATTCTCCCAAACTCAAGGAGAGCAGATAATTCCGAGACACTTTCTCCACCCACACATTTTACACACTTCTGTCTGCATCCAGTAAAAACAGTTCATATTTCCAGTGTCCTACACAAATCTTCAGCAGTTTCCTCATACTTCACTAAACCCACAAATCCCTCAAATTGTTCCCTTCGGACCATTAACTTAATATCTGAAAATCGTAGCAATAAACCATGCTATGCTGTCATCTCCATGAAATCTTCGTTTTTCAAGTCTTGGGCCAAATTTACTGATGGAAAATTCACTGAAGCAAATTTTGTTCTTCTCTATTTGTTGTTTCTGAAGCTGAGATATAAAATGTCTAACCATATAAGACACGACACAATGAAATCAAGCGCTTGTCAAATTGAGGCTTCGGGAGAAATCACATGTTTTCCAACAGTGAATGAATTTTTAACGCAATTTTTTTTTAAAAATAAGGATTAACAAAATTGATTGGCCATTTTCTCACTAAATTCAGCTGCAACAACAGGTCACTCCCACTGTCTTTACCTGCCAATATCTCTACTTCTACTTAAGATAGAACAAACATTTTTTCACACACAGAAAGGGAAATGAACCACCTTGACAGTGATACCAGGAACTCTGTATCTTCAAAATTTGATGACAGCGGGCCTGATTTCATCATGTCGCATTCCATATGTCCTTCTCAAAAGTAAAAACATTTGCTATGTTCAATAATCCTAACTGTCTAAACATAGGCTGAAATCTGGTTAAAGGAAACTGAGAAAACAACTCAAGCTTTGTGCGGGATGCAATCTGGTCATCTGTATATCAAAAAATCTGACCCAATGTACAAGTACATTTTTTGCATGTTGACGGAGTGAACTAATGTCACTGTCAGTGATACAACAGCTATGTTGTCTCCCCTCCACGAAAATTTCTTCACTTTATCCACATACACAGTTTTCTGTCAGTACAAATAAGTTCAATTAAAAATTATTTGGTAATTTTTGTGTCTTTTTACAAATCAATTCAAATCAATTGAAAAATGTACATATACATTACAAAAAAAACACAAGATATATTTAGAAAATGCAAGTTTCCATTAAAAAAATTGTTTTCAAGGACACTGAACTATGTACACTGTCGGTCACGCACTATGGCGTGTGCGCATGTGCAGAGAGCTGTGCGAGTGAGTTCGGAGCCAGGAGTTTGTTTGCTTGTGTGTATGCAGTACTACCTGCCATGCTCGCTACACTACCGCTCACTCTGAGCCCCCCCTTTCCTCACCCACCGCCCACTGCTCCCCCCACCTGTGGCACTGCACCACTGCTGTTTGGCCATGCACTTACAAATCAAAATCGCTACAGAAGGTAAAAAAAACATACAAATTTTCTTTTTTTTTTCTACACAAAACATGAGACAATATGAAAAAGTACTTTCTCCTAGTAAATTGTCTGCATATGATATAACTGCAAGATACTATGCTCATAACAGCAACACTCTGGAAATTACAAAGGAATCATCATGTCCAAGCCATGCATTTGGAAAACAATTATGCATCTTTGTGATACATACCATGTTTTTATTATGATGAATCTGTAAATGTGATTTTTTTTTTTTTTTAAAATTCCACTTCCTTTCAATTTTCCTGACGGAGAAGAAAACTTTCAAGTCCCAGTGAAGCTAAAAAAAAAAAGAAATGACGAGTGATAAAAAAGATTATAGTAAAAATCTGACAATTTATGACTTGAGAAAGATGGAGCTACACTTGACTTAGTAAGGCGAGATATATCCTGAGTATGTAATCAACGACAATAACAGTCCACACATGTTATCTCAGTTCACTTTTACTTCATGCCCAGCTTTTCGTGTTAGGAAATGAACATGTTCTCCTAGGGCAAAATACACCAGTCCAAGACACAGCTTGGATCTCATCAAGCACAGATATATTCGCTTCGCAGGCTTTGACAACAGAATTTTATAAACCACTTACTCTCATCATCAGTAAAAATCATGCTGGCTATCAGCACACACAGTCAATTCCATCAAAAATGACAATACATCCAACATTTCGTGTCATACATTAAATGAAAATAAAAATTTGGAAAAAAATAATACACACAAAATTACAGTAAAAATATCAACAGCCCATAATAAAAAAACAACAACAACAAAAAGAAAAAGATGGCTGTCAAGAGCTGACAGCATCTAACACAAAAGAAATTAATACAAAGTTTAGCATCCATTTGTGTTGTATGGTGAATGTTTTTCTGTCCAACAACAGAGCATCGAACTATCAGTAATATTACAGTAATAGACTGCAGAACTATCAGTAATATTACGGTAATAGACTGCTGAATATCAGTAATATTATGGTAGTAGACCGCAGAATTATCAGTAATCTTATGGAAATAGACTGCAGAATATCAGTAATATTACAGTAATAGACTGCAGAATTATCAGTAATCTTATGGTAGTAGACTGCAGAATTATCAGTAATATTGCGACAATACATGAGAGGCGAGCCCTGCATGTCTGATTTCATCTTGAGTAGCTGTCATCACATATATTGGTTTATAATGAAGAAATGATAACTGTTTGACACTCTTCACAGGAATACTGGCGGTACAATCCTATCACCAGACCAGGCAAAGGTTTACACAGACATCCATATGGCAGAGTGTCTGTGACTACCACAGGAGGCATCTTTCCCTTAGGACAGTGTATTTCAAAATTTCAAAAGCTGGTAAACCTTGGAAAATGGTGTTTGATATTGACCATGAATTATCCAGTAGTCAGTCAGTGACAATACTAGCAAACAGCGGGATTCATTTTTAGCTGCCTAAAAAGTCACTTCTAATTTCTTAAGACTGTCAATACCCTACACCTGCTATTCCTCGATATCAAGAATGCATGAAAACTATTGTGTCTTTCCTCTTTTCTTTTTCCAATCAAAAATGACAGAAATAAAACTTCTGGTTATTATAATGACAATTGTTCGTTTTTTTTTAAAAATCAATTAATTAAATCTTTTTAATTTTTTTTTTTTAAAATGAAGGTTTGCGTCTCTCAACAAACTATTCCAAAAAGCCAAAAATAAAATTCCAGTTTGATAACTTGTTTTTAGTCTGTTTTCAGTTATGCATTATGCATAAATATATGCCTGCCTGTACTATGTGCACATGTCATCTTTGGTTTCCTGTATGGTGGCTGGCAATTCACAAGCTGCCAACACAGAACAACCACACAGTAACAAATTCCATCTGTGGCCATTGGCCAGCTATGCTGTGTTGAGAGGTACATTCAAATTCTCTATCATTACATCACACTGCAAAATCTTGATCATAATTCTCCTCTCCCCTAACCTGTCCAGGATTTGTGATTCAATCACCGTGCAGTCTGTGTGTAGTTCTCACCAGTTCCGAAGTATGAGATGATACATAAATCCACTGCTAGCTGTCGTAAATGCTAATTTGTCGTTATATCCGGGACTCAATATTCTCAATCCTCAGCGTCTCTGTGATGGCCTTGCCGCTAGGCATCGGAGGAGGTAACTTCTCAGTCTCACTTGTTGTCCTCTTGCGGAGACAGATGATGGGCACCAGTAGAAGAGCAGACAGAATGGTCAGGCCTCCACCCAGGTAGAAGCAATCATTTACTGATCTATTGTCTATCAGATCAGCTGTGGAAGGCATACAGAAATGACAACTTCAGTTAGATATAATTTGTATGGAAGATCTGGAACTTAGTTAATCCCAGAAGTGTCAAAAGGCTGAACTACTTCTAAATATAGATCTTTCTAGTGGTATAAATAAAACATAAAAGTTTAAATAATTTTTCACGGTTATGCGAGGATCCATACTCTACTACATTCTAGATTAAAATCTCACTTTTCAAAGAGCACAGATCTGATCATACTTGGCTTGACTACAGTAGTATCTAGTGACCCTTACAGAGTTAATATGCTGAATCAGCTATACAGTGACCTTGTAACTTGGCCTGCTCACTTTTGTACCATACTAGATCTAATTAGTTAGATGCCTACTCAACTTGAATTCATGCAGAAGAGTACTAAACAAAATTGCTAGAATTTTTGCATTTCCAATGTTTGGCTCCCTTTCACACAGAACTGACTATGTTATATGCCATTGGAAGAGGAACTGGATGTGGAATATGGATTGGATTTAAATACACAAGTGCTGCAAAATATCAATCGGGAAAAGCCGCAGAACAAACTGAGCCGATGTGTCGGCTTTCAGTGGCTTTCTGTGCCGAAGTCAAGCTGATGTTTCAGCTCACAGGAGTCAAGAGTTAAAGAATCTCACTCTCTGCGAAAAGCCAAACTTACCCATGAGGGGAGTTCCAACAAGAGAAGCCACGCCCTGGAAAAGGATCAACATGCCAAAGGACTTGGTCAGTTTGTCCAGGCCCAGCAGGTCCACCAGAAGAATTGACCGCAGCGAAATGAATATTGCTGAGGAGACAGAGAGAGAATAGTATGTCAGTCAAAGTGGTACTGCTGCAATAGCTGTTGTTATTGTTGTTGATAATGATGATGATGATGATTTAATAAGTTTTCTTCGTTGCTCTATAGAAGAACCAACAAGATTAAAAAATTTGGCCAGTAATATCAGCTTATTCATTTTTTACCATACCAAATTTTACATATTGTTGGCTTCTTCTATTGTATTTGGTTAGTTAGCAGCAGATTATCTTGAATTTTAAAACATTTCTATAAAA
>JBCEWB010065300.1:0-13505 GCA_039654565.1 Peronia peronii | reverse complement strand
CCCCCCCCCCCCCCCCCCAAATCCTACTAGAATACAATGTTTCTTCAAAATGTATGGTTTTGAGGTAATGCGAGGGTGAGTGAAGTTGGGTGCGAGATGAGAAATCTGTGCTAGTTCTCGTCTCAGTGTGACATCGAACTCGCCGCACATCGCCATAGACGGCCGGTCGGCTTTCGTTCTTTGAAGTCGGGAACCCACAAGCCCAGTAGAAACTGGACCGGTTACATAGGCTAAGACAGCATAAAATCCCCCCTCCCCCCAACTTTTCACCATATTATTATGGAGTGCGAAAATCTAGAGAGGGGGCTGGGTTATACCAGAAGCCCAGTCAATGCTCACGGCACTAGACAGAGTAGATCTTGATCTTGCTCTAGATCTAGACGGGCGAGACATTCGAAGCGATACTGGCCATCACTGGCCGCTCGAAATGAGTAACCGGCCGTAACATTACACAAACGCCCATTGTTCTGACTTGGGAATCGCGTCGTGCGCATAATCTCGGCAAGAGTAGATCTACTGCAAAACTGTGAAAGCGAACGTAACGGCCCGATCAACAACGTAGAAATAGGCTACATTCTGGATGTTACACTCGCGACAATGCCAAAAAAGTTCGTAATTTTGCTAATTCGGTGTTTTTCTTGGTCATTATTATTATTATTATTTAATTTATGAAAAACCCGGGATTTAAAGCACTTTTCCGGGTGTCCGGGATTTCGCTGGAAATCCAGGAAAATCCCGGTTTTTCCGGGAGGGCTGGCAACCCTGCAAGACCGATACTCAAAGATTTTGTTGACTGCAAATAACAGAGCAGTGGATATACCTGCTGAAATAGTTACTTTGAATAATAATGAACATTTTCCTCCAGCATCTTGCTTACTTCCTGCTTCAAAATGCCTAGATCTACTTTCACAATAGACTATCCTAGTTCAAGAAGAGACATATCTAAAAATCAGCTTTGTTTTGAACAATGAATCCCCTTGCAAAAAAACTGAGTGCATTTTCTATTTCATACATATTCGGTTTTCACACATCTCCATGCCACAGCTGCATGCACAGACAGCGACATAAATATAAGAATGCAGTCCATTCGCAAGATCATATCAATTTAAAAAACCAGGTATGACATGCAAATACTAACAATCAAGGCGATCAGAACAAAAATCAACAAAGACAATGCATGAGCTGAGCATGTCATGATTTGCGTTTCAGATATCAATCTGGATACCAATTTTCTTTCCTTTTTTTGCTTTGTTTGCCTTTCCATGAATGGGAAGGGAAAGACAAAAAAAAACAAGAAAAAAAAAAAACCCAAACAAACAGAGAAAAATTCAGCATGTTTGGAAATTTCTTGAAGAATCACTTGTCAAAGACCCAAAAAGAATTACAAAAATAAAAAACATTCAAATAAATTTGTTTAATTTGTTTACCCAACACTTTCCAAAGTCTGAAGTAGATAATACATGTATAAAAAGATTCTACACTTCATTTTAAGCATGTGTACGTTGTGTCGTAGACCAGGTCTGCATATTTTCGAAAAAATAACAAATGTGTTTGCGATATATCAATTGCTGAAAGTGTATTTTAAATATTTTAAATTATGAGAATACATTTCGATAACATAAGGAAGTTTTCATCTTAAATTATACATATATCTGTACTGTCGTGTGACTGTTAAATTGACTAATTTTGAAAAGATTTTATGCCTGTAACACTGAATGTGTTGGTCTCGAGGTCTTTTAATGGACTTGCATGCTTATCTTGATATATTTGTTCATTTTAAAAAATTTTTTTACAGCCGAGCACCTACACCTAGATCTTGGCAAGTTCTGAGATGGAATTCGTGACATGAACATAAGAATGTCAACTGTCATAAATCATGGATGCCATGAAGAATCAAAGAAAAAGACAAATGAGATCAACTTCTTGAGTGACAGATGAACATACCAAAGGTTCACACAATGAGCATGCATACAGCCGTGCACATTACAAGTTCACACCTTTCCTTTTATACATGCAATCAACATATATAACTGAACAACAAATGCACCAATTTAAGCAATCATCCTGCACACATTCTATTGTTTCAAATAATGTGTTACACTTCACGCTATCTTCAAAGCAGAACACAGCTCCCATTTCCATCTTTCATAATGATATCTTAGTTAATTGAGTGATAGTGCTGGCTCTACTTCTTCCTCTCAGAGCAGCCTCCTATCCCAGCACCATTTCTAAGTTCAACTCTGAAAAAAAACATTAGCAATCTACGGAATAATTGTTTTGGTAAACTATATTCACCCACCTCATTCAAATATTCATATCCTACGTTTTCTGGGCATTTGTATGATTAGGAATCCAGCATCATCATTCTAATGTCACACAGATGAATACTTCCTCTCCTAGTTTAAGACAGTGTTTTTTTCCCATTCCATTTACAATGCAGCCATCTCATTTCTATTATCAATAATTATGCGCTGACATGCAAGTATAATTTTGTGATCAGAAGAGCATGCTGAAATTAAATCAAAGCTGATCTCCTTGGTGAAATAAACAGAAGAATGAAGATGTTGACCTCTCTTATCTGAAGAGAAAAATGTCAATAGAGAAGACAGGAATAAGGCCAAAAGTGAAGAAAATACAGGATGCTGAAAATTGCACGTAACTGTGAGATGAATGATGTCTACATCAATACTAGTTCCATGCCAATTGCACACAGTTGTAGGCTCAATGCTGCCGTAATTGTGCTGATGCACTGTAAAATCTCAACACAAACAAATGAGCACACAGCTGTAAAGAAATATGCAACTAGAACAACATCCATAAGCAGCTAGCATGGCAATGAATGCATTTTTTGATTTACCCACCGCAAAAAACTGAAATGATAAAACAGTCAAGAAATGACATTTGCATTACTGAGGGAAGAATTTTGAAATTCAACTGTGGCCAATTCTCATATTACAACATTCTCCATGTGTGCATCTCCATGGAAATTATTTCACCCATGGCTTTATTTATAACTCAGTCATCAGTTGTTCCTATGATGTAATATCACTTTGAAGTTTGTGGGTCAAACATTTTTCGTACATTTCTGACCATATAGATACCTACATCTTTCTTGATAATGAAGTCATATGTCATTGTATATTTATATTCTATGACAAGTGACAAATCATGCCCTCAGGAAGGAAATGCTCAGGAAACATATGAGATGCGACACAATGAAATCAGGCTCTCGTCAAATTTTGAGCATATGAAGTTATTGGTACCAAAGTTAATTTTATCCATTTCACTTTTTGTGTGTGAAAAATTTTTTGTTCTACCTTACGTAGAAGTTGAGCTATTGCCAATTAAAGACGATGGGAGTCAGCTGTTGCTGCAGCTGAATTTGGTGAGAAAATGGCCAATCACTTTTGTAAATCCTTATTAATCTTTGTTAGCCCATGCTGCTAAACTGCAATTTTGGGACCTTTACTCAATCTATTTCAGCAAATTTAATTCCGAAATGCATTGTTAGATTGATATTGAAGGGTTTTGTGAAGAAAAAAAATTGCGTTTAAAAATTCGTTCATTGCTGAAAAACATATGATTTGTCACGTCGCCTCAGTTTGACGAGCGCCTGATTTCATCATGTCGCGTCTCATATATATGCATTGCTTGTGAGCAGTCTTTCAAGGTTTGTGCAGACATATATAACAGAACATCACAAGGACACTGCAGTCTAGATGAGGTAAATCTCAGCCTGGAAGATTGGCAATTCCTCATAATTTTAATGCTTGTGATGTCGAGATCTGTATGACATAGTGGACAATTGATATCTTGATTTTTATTTCACTATCTAGTACCATCATTTCAACAGTGTATTATGTTACATAAAACATCTTCAAAAAGAAAATTACATTATCATTCTTCTTTTTTTAACTGCTGTTATTGATATTGACTGAAGGGTATGGAAAGGTGATCTCTTGCGAGGGGACTATCAAATGTAATCATCTTTTTACTTGTACTTGTCAATATACTATAAAATGATGAAAAAAGATGGTACGTCATGTTTTTGGTACGTCATAACCACACAAGTGAGAAGGCATCCAAAATTACGAAAACCATCCTGATGAAATATGGGATACAATAAAATGTATGTTCCCTGCTTGTGAAGAATGGGCCTTTTATGGATATCCAAATTAAAAACTTCACCTTGTATTATAATATTTGTACAAATGTGTATCACAAATACTAAATGATGCCTACAATTATGTATATCCTTCTTCTGTTTTGTTTATACATGTTTTCTGAAAGCATCATTTTTCACAGACAGAAAGTATCCTGTGACAAATGATCTCTATAACAAAAAAGTCGATGTCAAAATTAGATGTCTGAGAAATGGTTAGCAGTCACACATGACTGATCCTATCGTCTTCCATGTAATCGGCAGTATGATTCATAAAATCACATCTACAGAAGTACAGGAAACCCCAAATCCCTGGATTTGTAAAAGGACACAATAAAAGATTAGAAACTTTATGACAAATGCTATTACAATAAACAAATTGGAGGGTAAAAAACAAAGAAATCTACTGCAGTGATGAAAATTCCTCTCTGACATGAAAATTATTTTGTCAGAACCAAAAATATCACATATCACTTCTGATATTTCAGAAAACCCAAAATTTAATGTATAATATGCTTTCCATCATTAAATGCTGCTTTATCTATAGTTCTGCCAAGACAGGGAGCTAAAATTATGCAATGAGCAATATGCCTTGAGAACATGATTCTCTATCCAGAAGAACAATGTCTGCATCAAAAAGACAGCCCTGAACTATATCCTGCTCTGCTGAAAGTCACTTCTTTACCTTCAACATCACAACATTGAGCATAAAAATATCTCTGCTTTGCAATCAGGAACTTCTAGAGTTGAAATCAAAGTGTATATGGATCATAAAAATGCCATTCATTTAATTGGGAAATGAAAATAAAGGAATGTTAAAATAAAGCTTCCTTTCACGACACTGTCTTTCACACATCTCCAATTTCTCCACAGACAATGATATTTCATTTGCTAAAGAATTTATATGTGAATAAATCTACCAAGATTCTTGTACACAATGAGATATTTAAGTTCATTCATTTGAAGTGCATGTATGAGGGAGATATCTCTGTGTAACATTATTTAGGTTTTATACAGAGACCCAAATCACTGCATAGTTTTTTTCTTAATGCAAAACAAGCACAAAATTTGTGATGTCATCTCGAGAGGCATAGTTTAAAAATTTGAATATACTATTAAAAAAAAAAAAGGAAAAAAGAAAAATCAATCATGTAATAGTTCATTTGCACAGACAGACCATTTCAGATCCAAAATTCTTGATTTTTCTTTGAATGGTAGCAGGTTATCTTTCTTGCTATGATTCTTTATATTTCCACAATGCATTCACAGTGGCAATTATACACCGTAGATACTTGAGTTTTTGCGGCTCTATCAGAACTCAAAAAAATTAATATAGCAAGTTTTTTTCTATCCACTTTCTTTTGTAATGACTGACCTCAGAAGGCATTTTTGCTTAAAAGTGTTAATCAACTAGCTGTTAGAACCCAAATAATCTTTCCACTCAAGCAGAGATTTCTTTAGAGGTATGACTGCAAGAGGGCAAGAAATGTACAATCTTCCTTTTCAAAACCAGAATCACACAAAAGGCAGAAAAAAATGTCAACCGTCATCTTCAAGAAAAAAAAAAAGATAGGAGAAAAAATATTCTGAAGTTAAATTACTTATATGAAGTTCCATTTATTTATAGTATGCTATTGATTCAGTTGCCACAGAACTCACCTCATCAAAGTATTTGTCAAATGTAATGTTGTCAAGGCCAGAATTTGCCACCTGTTCAAACTTCTCTTGCAGGTCCTGACTAATAACTGTGATTTCTGGGACACTCAGATTCGTATTGGCAATTTTATCTAGTTCTTGCTTTAATTGCTGAAATGCAACAGATATAAATAATGAATCATCTTTCATGCAAATAAATTTGTTGCTGGGACTATTGGCAATAAGGTGATCAAATACTATCTGTTACTGTGGATCATTTTACACATCAGCTATGCTGGCTTGATAGATGATCCACCAATGTACAACACATGACTTTCTTTTAGCCTTGTTGGTGATGTGAAGTACAAAATACAGCACAATAAATTTAAAGAACTCTTTTTTTCTCCTCAAACAAGACTTCTAATTGAATGTAACCATCCGTCCCTCATAACAAAATGATTAAACCAATCATGTTGCAAAAAGCCAAAATTATTATGCAGTAGCACACTATTCAGTATATTGTCCAAAACTTACAGGTAGAATTCTTTACAAATAAACAAAAAACAAAATATTTTTTTTAGAATCATTACAGCTAGGTAAGGCTAATCTTCAATATCTGTGTATTTTTGTTTTTGTTTCAACTTCATTAACCTCTCCGCACCACTCATGTTATGCCCTTTTGTGACCACTGAATGCTATGTTTTCATAGTTTCTCTACAAGCTACAAACTCAATACTTTCTAGGAAAGAGCCTCACCAAGCAAGAGGTCTGAAACTGGGTATAATACACAGATTGCAAGGAATCTACTGGTTCCTCTGTGATGCCTTAAGTTGCAAAGTGGTTAAAAACAAAAATTAAATCTTTGTCGTTTTAGAATGTCTAGTAACCAGTGACGCTTATGTCATGTAGAGGCTTAATAGATATAATCTTCTCACTGTTCCATATGTCCACAATTGTTCTTACGTTGATATCCATAGCTTCATCCAGGTTGACCAGGTAATCCAACTGTAAAGCTGAGTAGACAGGTCTATTTCTCTGACAGTCACTGAGAAAGAAATATCCAGGCACAAACATTTTAGATCTAAAGTTTATTTATTCATCTCATTAACTTTACTTCACTTTTGAGACATTTTCTATTGTGAATACTGTATCTATACAACCTATTAAAAAAATAAATAAGTAGCTATAACTTGTTTATTGATCATGAAAGCAGTAAGATCTGTAGCATGTCTACAGTTTGATAAATACATGTACATTCATTTTTCTGGCAGTTACAAAAAGTACTACAAAGAACATTTTATGGAATGGCTATACGTTTATGAAAATATCTACCGAAAAAAAAAATAGTTTTATCACATAGTTTCACACTTTCGTTTGATATTGATTTTTAAATTTTTATTGTACTTCCTCCTATTTACATGAGCTCCACTTATTCTTTTTTTGACAGCTCTATAAAATGAAGCTATATGTAGACATCATATTAAAGCTAATCACCTGAGAATGTTTGAGAGGGACAAATTCAAATTCTCCTCAGATGTTCTGTCATAAAACTTTTTTAAGTTCAGGCCCTTGACAAAGACATCATCAAAGAACTGGGAAATGCAAATATAAATACAAATGAAGACAAAAATATTGCTTGACCCTACATCTCAAGGAAATGAAATGTGAGAATGGACAGTAGGATGAAATATTTCATTCATAAACAATTTTTTAAAATTATTTTGTTATTGTCTTACAGGAATGCAGTCTTATGATTGATCCCTTACAGCTTTTTTTTTTTTTCCCTCAAAAACACATCATAGATTTTCAAAGTGTTGTCTTCAGTTTGTGGAAAATGCACACAATAAGTAATGTAAAAGCTGTTTATATAAAAATGGTATACTAATATATCACAATTCTTTCACAATATTGAAGCCACACAGGTGGGCGAAGCACTTTAAAGACAAATGTATAGTTTTGACTGAAATGAACAAAAATATCAGGAAAAAATTTCACCAGAAGTAAAGTATATAATATATAACACTATCAATATCTGCAAACAAAATTTCATCAGAATTTCAACATTTTTTTCATTTAACTATGAGAATTAGCTTAAAATACACCCTGTACTATAAAAGTGCAATTGCTAATGACACTTTTTCTCATAATAATGACATGTTTAAAAAAAAAGAAAGATTGTATAAACCTAAACAAAAATGATAAAAACCAAAATAAAATGCTCATATGATATGAGAAACCATTATCATTGGACAGAAGAAATGCATGAACAGATCTATCACTATGTCATGCTGGCTATGCCTGATAGGTAATGATTAATACATTCATTCTACAATGGTTCCATGATATTTTAAATTATATTTTCTAGCTTCTCACAACTACATATATCATTTTAACAATGCAAGCTGGTTGAGAGTTTGTGCATGTGTTGAATGCAGTCTATGCAGTGGGTAGAAGTTGCCTCTCTTCCTTAGAAAGACTGGTGAACCCATGGTATTGTAAACATAAGCTGGCCTCTAAAATGTTTTAAGTAACCACTGAATCTATAAAATAGCATGTTAAATACAAGTAGGATAACCAATATAGTATCGGAAGGCTTGAAAGATAATAATTAGGAATAGCAAGAAAAAAAGTTTCTGCTTAAGTGATTTTTTTATAAATACATGTACAAGTTTTCCTATAGTTATTCAAAAATTTCAGCAATAATGCCAAAAGTCAGTTCTCCAAGGCAGTGATTACCTTCACTTCTGATGGATCATGGTCAGCAAAGTAACGGCATCCCTCTGTGTAGACCGGACCTCCCGCCACAAAGAGAACCACACAAATAATCATCAAGAGCCAGGAGAGAAGGAATGTAAAGGCCACACCACTGGCAGGATATGAAGCATAATGGGATCAGAGATACAAATCAACAAATGTTTTGATATGTCAAATCTAAATAATTCAATCCCCTTTTTTAAAAAAAGAATTACCACCTGACAGAGACAATAATTTGTAGATTTCTACGCAAGAAATAAAATTTCGGTAAAGGTGTACAAAAAAAGGTACATGTAAAAGAA
Organism: Peronia peronii; assembly: GCA_039654565.1. NCBI lineage: Eukaryota > Metazoa > Mollusca > Gastropoda > Systellommatophora > Onchidiidae > Peronia > Peronia peronii. The sequence continues at coordinate 4,652 of JBCEWB010065300.1, read as the reverse complement.
AAAGAAACAAAGCAACTGGATGATACATACGAGATCAAGAAGTTGGCTCCATGACCTGTGTTGCAGCAGGGAGCACCGTGACCAGGTCTCTCTCCACACATGCCAAACAAAATACCAATGTAGTACAGCACTATAATGAGCAAATAGACACAGCATACACCTATAAGGCCGTAGTACCTGTAATTCATAGGTAAAATGCTGTGTCAGTGTTGCTTTGAAATAAATAATAAAATACCATTCATGTAAAACAGCATCGATCTATTCTCTGATAATACTGAATAAAATAATAATACTATACAACAAACTGCTCTGATCTGAACTAGTGTAACAATGAACAGATTTCTAAACTTTCTGATCCAAACTAATTTCCTCTTGGAAACAAGACTATAAGTTGAGCCTTCCTTCTCCTATATATATCTTATGACTTCCATAATGATATGTGGCAACTTTTTCTCCACAGAACTCATAATCAGTTTCTAAATGAAATAATAAAATCTACAGCAAACCTGGATTAGAACAAAAAATTGTTTTTCCAATACAAAACAATACAAAACAATGAAAAGACACACCTTTTGTCTTTTGTCAGCATTTGAATTCACTTTAACCAAAAGACATATTAATGAAATAACTGCATATTCTTCAATTCAGAAATCCACACAGATATCACGTGCCTGCAAAATACCAAAATCCAATCTTGCTAATAAAAAGAACCACCGACTAATGCAAGAAGATTAAAGAATATCAAAAATGCACCTTGACAGCATGTAAATAACACAAAACCTGTAGATCTCCATAATCCTAAATCTCAATATACTATTCTGAACCTTTGTCACACAAGTCTGTTTTCTGCTCCTCCCTCTAACTGGAACCCAAAGTACCATGTAGCACTCACGCATAACTACTGTACTTCTGTATACTTTCATCTTGCTCATCCATATCTGAATATATGTCAGGGAAGTCTTGCAACTGTAAGTGTGTAAATAAACAATAATATAAAGAATATTTAACACAAAGATCTCTGGTGCAGCATGATCAATTTTGAACACGATTGTTGATAAAAATTTTATGACTTCACTAATCAACGGCTATAAATGTTTTCAACAATTTATCACGGATTAAAAGTCAAAAAAAAAAAAAGATCAAATGATTATGAATATTGTAGATTGCACAGAATTATGAATCATGTGATAAAAATTTCAAAGCTGATAACCACAACAAACACCATTTGTTCCACACTGAGTTGCATCTGTATTTATTCGAAAGGCTGTAATGTACCAGTGCATCAGAAATCAAAAAGTTTAAGTCACCATTTTTCTTCAGGTGATTTTTAGTCATCAGATAGTTTACAAAACCCAATCTAAGGATAAAACCCATATAATTTTCAAGATTTTCAGATCAACAGACCATTATCAAAGATGCCATGGGATTTCACATCAGGTTACGAGTGACATCATCTTTCGATTGTCTTACAGAGAAACTAAAGAAATTACAACTAATCAGCAAATTCTTCATTGAAAACACCAAAATATGTTTTGTTCAGGAAACTGGAAAATCATGGCATAAAATTTGTGCTGTAAGAATCACTGTGGCTTGCCAACTCCAAAAGATGACAGTAATGAAAATGTGATGGCATTTACAGTGTTGTATAAAACTAAGCTCATAATAAATATAAAACTTACCAGATTATCTTTCTCCTCTGTCAGTTTTGCAATGTTTCTCTCTATTTCTTTTCTAATATTATGCACAGACTCTTCTGCCTCTGCCATGAGGAGAAAAATACATTTATATCCAGAAATATGTTTACACAAAACCCCTAACGAATCTAAAGCCTCAAAAATTATTTCTCATGAACACAGAAGTTATAGCAGAGAACTGAATACATGTTGAAAAGCACAATTTCTTGAATATGCTCACTTTTCAGATTCTAAGAATGCTGAGATGTTTGGAAAATAATTTTTTTTGCCTTTCCTCTAAGATTTGAAAAATCAGACATAAGCGGACAGAAACATCCAGCTATGACGTGGGATATAAATCATTATTGTGGTTTATGAGTTTTCCTCAAAAGTGAATACATGTAATAAGTTCACAAGAAGACTGTATAACACAAAATGAAATGACATATCTATTTAAATTATCAGTTTCACTGCAACAGAAATTGCATACTCAAAAGACCCAAATTTTGTATGAACATAGGTCAAGACCTTATCTATATACATTTTATGCAATATTTTGCATATATGCTGGTTCCTACAGCAGAGGACAAATGGTACATCCAGCTTGTGGCAGTGTACTTTGAATACAGCTGTGAGGAAAGTAACAACCTCACCAAACCAAAAACAATGTGATTGCTCAGAGCTGCAAAGAATATTTTCCACTGTATTTAAACTGAATTTTATGGCTATAACGTACTATAAACATATAATCTTAGTACACAGAGTCTCCAGTAGCTAGTTCATCCACCCTGCATCATGTCAGTTCATGTCATTGATTGCAACTGTAAGATCCATCACATCAGAAATCAATACTGATCACATGACAGTCACAAATTGTAAGTGCCTAGTTATGGTTGGAATTAAAAGCTACCTATGATCAAAACGACATTCCACTTTTTTGCTAACCAAAAAATACTTCTCCAGTTAACAACTTAGTGAATCCCAAACTAAGCAAAAAGATGTGTGATAGCATAATACTCATTATTATCTCATAAAATAAAAGTGTGAAAATGTTGAAAAACCGCAATAATCAATACCACTCATAATATAATCACAATGAACACAGCTTTGCAGTGTGGTGCATCATGAGACATACAGAATTTACATATGTGACCAGTGAAGATGTTGTTGAAATAATACATTGTGTATGACAATTCCATTTGTGAATTTGCACCCATAAATACTGCTGTACCATAGGATTTGTGTATTAGCAATGTACAGTGCTGTAAAGACAGTTACATTATATGATACTGTGACTTATACATAAAAAATATGCATTTTTTTTTGCAAGAGTCTAATATCAGCTAATATTATTCTCCTGTCATAGGATGAAAATGAATCTGACATATGGCTGAAAACAGTCAGGAACTCTATTACTAAGTGGAAACGCAAAATTTTGTATGTAAAAGAGAACATTGTAATAATCACTTAATTGCAATGTAAATCTGGCAATGTGAGTTAAGAATTTTTATCAAAATTAATGTTCATAATTCTGTCAGTATCATAACTTCTCTCATTTCTTGTTAGAAACCGCACATTTTCCAGTACTATTAAAATAAAAAAGCACCTATATCAATGTTTTGTTAGTGTGACAGCTTTTACAATCAAAGATGTACTAGTAAGTATGTCTCACCTTTGGTTTTGTGTGCAATTTCTCCCTCCACATCAGTTTTCGCTTTTTCTAATGTAGCTTCTGCCTGTGATGATTGACAGAATATTGATAAGGTTTGCCCAATATATGTTTCAAGATATAATCAAGCATCTTTCTAATACTTCTACTCTGTCAGTCTATGCAACAGTAACTATATTGTTTTAGTTATAAAATATTTCTAGTTTACTGTCATATAAATATTATAGATATAAGATAAAAGTCCATGGAATCAATAAAATCTGCCTTGGTTTATCTTATTCACAGTGCTAGTAATGTTGTATTACGGTCGATATCCTGAGGGGGAGGTGGAGGGGTGCGGCACCTGGATTTCCCAAGTTTGAGTCAAAATCACAATTTTTGTTTTTTTTGTGTGTAAGAAGAGTTTCCAGTTCTGTACCAGATTATAGGTCCACAATGTTCCTGCGAGGAAAAAATTATTTATTACAAGGATAGTCAAAATTCACTAAAACTGTCTATGAAAATGAGGGAAAAGATGGTATTGCCAGCTCTTTTCTTTTGCTTCTATTGATAACAGAAACTGCTGATTTCAACATGGGTTTTGTGGAATTTCTGCTGTTAAAACAAATCACTGGACTTTGGCTGGGGAGCTTATTCAGATTCAGATTCAGTGGAAGGAAGAAAGTGTCTCTACACCAGTATATTAGCTTTTCATATAGGTAATACAGGCTCCAAGGTCACATTTGAGACCCAAGAACAAGTCCTCCAGGCAGCATTAGAGAGAAAAAGCTTCATATTTCATGTCCTTTGGTTACTTAGATGTCTTCTCTGCCAAACTGTAGAGTTTTGTGCATACTGAAGATTTTTCAGAGTGTGTCATAGTAATTGATTTCATTTTTTGCGTTTTTCTCAAAATTTGTTTTTTTGTCTTAAAATTCTATTTCCTCCAAAACTTACCAACATATAAGATGCGGCACAATGAAATGAGGCGCTCATCAAACTGACGAGAGTCCACATGTGTTTCAACAGTGAACAAATTTTTAACGAAATTTTTTTGTCTTCACAGAATCCTTCCATATCAATCTAAAAATGCATTTCAGACTTAAATTTGCTGAAACAAATTGAGTAAAAACCCAAAAATTGTAAATTACTGGCATAGTCTAATAAGGATTAATAAGGATTTACAAAAGTGATCAACCAGTTTTTCACTAAATTCAGCTGCAGCAACAGGTCACCCCGCTATCTTTAATTGCCAATTTCTCAACTTCTACTTAAAGGGGGGGGGGGGGGGGGGGGGGGGAGGGATCCTGAAATTTGGATTTTGCTAAAAA
>JBCEWB010065289.1:0-13505 GCA_039654565.1 Peronia peronii | reverse complement strand
CCGCATTCACCGCCTGATCGCCACTTATTACATCACGACAAACACCCTTCAACATCCAGGAAGAAAGTTCGTGACATGGAGGTTATCTCAAAATTCTTCTGTCGGTTGTTTGGTCATGTTGCTATAATCTTTTGTCACTGTCCTTAAATGAGTTAGCTTGGTCTTGTATATAATGAAGTAGTTCAGGTGGCACAAGGATCTGGAATATCATCTCACTGTTTCAGTTGTTCCCATTGTCCTGGTAATTTGGGTTATTTTACAGTTCATATTTGATGGATTGTTGGGCGAGTAAAGAAATACATCGGATTCCTGATTCTGAGTTCACGTGACTGTTTGACTTACTGCTGGTCACTTTGGGTGATAGGTTGAAATGGCTTTAGCATCATGAGATAAAACAGGAGTTAATATGTCTACCTTGGTTTCATATTTTTTTTCAATTATATTTGAATCATAACTTGGCAGTTCCAAGGAGCTGGAAGATGAAAAACATTTTTTTTTTTGTATCCTAGATATACTCCTGGGACATTTCAGACACGACACGATGAAATCAGGTGCTCATCAAAGTGAGAGGACCAAAAAAATCGTGTGTTTTTCAACAATGAATGAATTTTTAACGTTATTTTTTTCTTCAAGAACTGTTTTATATCAATGTAAAAATGTATTTCAGTGTTAAATTTGCTGAAATAGACTAAATAAAAGCCCAAAAATTGTAATTAAGTGGCATGGCCCAGTAAGGGTAAAGAAGGATGAACAAAAGTGATCAGCCATTTTCTCACTAAATTCAGCTGCAGCAGCAGGTCACCCCCATCATCTTTGATTGCCAATATCTCAACTTCTCCATAAGGTAGAAAAATAATTTTTCACACACAGAAAGGCAAATGAATAATCTTCACAATGATACCAATAACTCCATATGCTCAAAATTTGTCGAGAGCCTGATTTTATCGTGTGGCGTCTCATTTGTCTTTATTTTACTGACTGTCCGTTCTGTTATTGTTCTCCACAGGTGCTATGGAGAACTGGGGGCTTATCACATACAGGGAGACTGCCCTGCTGGTGGATCCAGAAAACTCCTCCGCTAGAATCAAACAGTGGGTGGCCCTGGTCGTCGGTCATGAGCTGGCACATCAGTGGTTTGGCAACCTTGTCACCATGGTCAGTAATATCCATAGTACAAACATTCACCATATAATCTGACTGATATTGTATTGTCACTTTTATCAAGATTTACTTGAATAATCTGGCTGTGCCATTTTTTAAAATGCATTTAGTCAGTGGAATAACTTGGCTGTGCAATTTTGTTGTTTAACTATCAGTCAGTTTTCATGTGCTGTTGTATATTTGTTATACACACTAGTATTGTCATAAGAAAAACCTCATGTGGAATCCAAAACAAATGCACATTATTTTTTTTATAGAACTATTTGATTACTGTGCCAAATTCCAAGCGATTATATTGAATACACTAGAAGCTTTTGAAAATAGGTAATTTTCAAGATATAAAATCCAAGATGGGGGTGTGAACATGGCAACTGGATATAAAACAAAATTTATTTTTCCACACTTTCCCTCCTGTTTGAGCATGCGGAATTCGAATTTGCAACTTAAAGAGTCTCTTAGTTCAATCATTAAGAGAACTCTACCTATATATGCTCAATGCTTGAGGTGAAACAGGTGACAATGAAATGTCAAGGAATAGGTGTTACTTTGGAAGTTACCCAGAAGGACATTTTAGACTTTCAAGTTTTGAAGTTTGATATCTCTCAATGAATTAAAATATTATTAATGAAGAACATGTTTTGTTCTGAAATCTGTATTGAGGGGTGGGGAGAGGGTAGTGTTGTTCAGACCGTCGGGCTGTAGAAGATGGATATTTTATGGAAGTCGGTCATGATTCACATGTGTTCTGTTATCTTGATCTTCTCCAGGAATGGTGGACACATCTGTGGCTGAATGAGGGTTTTGCCTCCTGGATCGAGTACCTCTGTGTTGATTACTGTTTCCCTGAATATGATGTGTGGACCCAGTTTGTCAACAATGACCTCGGACGGGCCCTGGAAATGGATGCACTCAACAACAGCCATCCTATTGAGGTGAGCACATAGTTATTGCATTATGACCATGGCATAAGTCATTTCCAGTACTTTTGATATATCGAGAAAAACAGTTTGTAGTATGAGTCATTTCATGATTTATGTCACTATCATTCTAGTGAATTGATATGTAATGCTTATGGGACTTTTCTGTTTTAATGACATTTATCTTATAACTCAGATGCTTTGAAATACCAGATATCAGATGCATTTTCATTTTGGCAAAACTGACTTATGCCCATTATTGTAGAATAGTGACACTATGTTAGCCTGTATAAGGTCCAGAATTATGAATTTCTGTCTTTTGTTCCTTTTTTTCAGTTGTTTTGTGCTGGAGATGAAAGATTGAGGGAAGATCTGTCCTAATTGATCACTGTGAATTTTTTAACTATATTCAAAATCTGATCTTACATGTACCAAAGGAGCTGATCTGATCAAAGATTTGTTCACCATAGTTTGCTCTGGACTTCCATTCTAAACAGCGTACATTCTAGTAACATGAGACTCTCATTAATTAATTTATCTTTCGACATGAATTGTTACTTCTTAGCCAGGTTTATTTTTAAAAAATGTGACGCCTCACTACAGAGAACATGGCAGTACAGGACATTCTGTTGACACTACTAGTCTCAAAACTTGCAAAAATAGCTGGATGTATGAAGACCTATTCTACTTGTTCTCTAGGTTGAAGTGGGCCATCCATCAGAAGTTGATGAGATCTTTGATGCCATCTCCTACAGCAAAGGTTCCTCTGTCATCCGCATGCTACACGAATATCTGGGAGATGCAGTAAGAATCTTTTCAGCATTAACTTTATCAGTGGCAGTTAGGTTATCCACACAACCAAGCTCTAGATCTCAAAAATGCATTGCTGCCATCATCAGTTTTATTTCATATGCCAATATTTTGAAATCCAGTATGCCCTGCCAGTGTAGCAGATGGAGATTTATAGAAAACTTTTTCATGAGGAAATAGATTGTAAAAAGCTTAGAGCCTGTGCTATATAAGCATAAAGGCTGTACAAGTACTGCCTATTGTTTTCTATTATATTGCTAATGAATATGAATTGCCAGTGGCAAAATTATGAAATGTAAGATTCTCATGATTTTATCCTGATGAGATGAGATGCAAAGAACGAGAAAATGATATTTATATTCCATGAGAAATATAAAGCTGGATCAGTTTTGCTTTTAAAAAAATACATAACTGGTTTGATATCATCACATTTATGCATGTGATAATTGGTAAATTTGCAGGGTATTATGGTCAGTGTGCACATGTGCAAAAAATTTTGTTTTCAGTAAATGTGTGGCATAATGATGACATATACATGTAGTGTATTTTCCATGAGGTGACTTGATACCACATCAAAGCTGAACATGATTTGATGGTTTTCATGCTGTATTTAACACGCTGCTTTGCACATCATTGTGTCTAGCAAATCATGAATTATACTATCACCAGCTAGAGTGTTGAAAAATGTGGATTGAAAGTTGAATCTTTTTGTGTGTGCATGTATGTGCTTACATATATGTTTGTGTCTGTATGTGGGCATGTTAATGTATGTTTAATTTGTAGACTTTAATGTCTCAGTCATTTGCACAATTGCGTAAGTTGTTCTTTGTTCTTGTTTGACAAGTAAATGAGCTGTTCATGCGGTTTATGGCAATGCTTTTACAATACTTCAGTGTCATCTGCCACATAGATATTAAATATTGTGAGCCTCTTATCTCCTGTGTTTTTTGTCCATTTTCTTAATAGAGCTAAAACTGACATGGTCATGGGTGAATGATGATGATATTTTGTGCTTTGTTGTTATACATTTTGTGTAATGTAATATCGGTCACTACATATTTCCTAATGGACAAACAAAGTATTCAAATTCATGTTTGCATTATCCAAATTTACTGATCTTGTTTGATAATTGTTGTCAGGATTTCCGTAGAGGCATGAACCTGTACCTTACCCGCCACCAGTACAAGAACACATTCACAGAGCACCTGTGGGATGCCCTGGAGGAAGCCAGCAACAAGCCTGTAGGAGCAATGATGAAGACTTGGACCAAACAGATGGGCTTCCCAGTCCTTAAGGTTTGTTATGAAATGGCAACACAGTCTCACATTTAAGTACATCCTGTCTCCTTTAAGCAGGGTGTCGAACTTCCTGTTCAGTATTAGAATAGACTTTTTGAAGAGGAAAATAGACTTTTTGGCTATCATCGTCTTCTCTGTGGCCCATGGATTTTTTTTCTTTTTCTTTTTTTTAATTCTTTCCATGCCTATCATTTTCCAGGGCTCTGCCACAGTATTTTAAAAGTGAACTGTAGCAATTTGAAAAATAATCAGAAATCTGTATGAAACGAGTGACCAACCGAACTACAACCTTTCTTTACTTTCATTTTTAAAAAATAAGAAAAGAGTTATGACATTAGAAACAAACACCGACTGCTGTCAGAAACAAAATTAATTATGATTTGGAGATTATTTACATACATCGGCACAGCTGAAGAAATACAGATTGTTGATATATGGACGATTGCCATGGAAAGAGTTAAGGCTCTTCAAGTTTTACATCTCTGCAAAAGTATAATGTGAAAAAACAGATTGTATATGTTCAGTTCTTTCTTATAAACAGATTGACATCCCTGTTCAAACTGCACTTACTGTGCACCATTTCCCAACAGTTTACCTTCTTGTATCTGCTTATGCAGAACTTATCTAATCTCATTTGCCAAAATATGTAGCAAGATTAGCTGAGGGATAAGTGATGCTCTTCAGCTGTAGAAAGAAATACCATACAGATAATATCATGAGTTGTTAAGCCTTGCTGGCAGACCTTTGCCTGACTTTACTTTTGCGATTTTTTAAAGAAACTCTAGAGTCGTCTAACAATAATTATTTAATAGTATATATGTTATCTCTTTTATATTCTTTAAACATTCTTCTCTAAGAACCATTTTTTGTCCTTTCAAGGTCCTTGTTTTGGTCTGTGTTTACTTGTTTAGAATTAGCAGTTTGGGTCACTGATGAGAAGCATTTTTTTTGTGTGTGCTTTTTGATTTGTTTTTTGTGTTATGATCAAGTCTTATTGCTGAATTACTTCATCTCAACATTTGTTTGAACTTTAAAGTTTCCTGTTTACATCTCATACTAATAGGTTAGTCAGGCACAGCGTGGCAATGATCGTATTCTGACAGTCACACAGTCAAAGTTCACAGCAGATGGTTCAGCGCCAGCAGAAGAGTACAAGTGGATGGTACCAATCCTGGCCTGTTCCAAAACAGCAGCTACAGAACCTGTGGTCCTCGGACTGATGGACACAGACAATAAAGAGTTTGTGGTGCCAAATGTCCCGTCTGGAGCCTGGGTGAAAGTAAGAACAGAGAGTTTCTCTCTAGCTGCTTTTAGTATAGTACATGTAGCTTTTCAGGCTTTTCAGTCCGAGAAGTCACTCGGTTTTGATTAAAGTAAATTGTTTGGTAAAATTTTGGAGTTTTGGGAAATTTTGCTTGAACAGCAGTGTCCTACTCCTCATCCAATTTTTAACTGCCAAAGTGTTCTATGTTTTGAATTATTTCTAACCTATGTATTAGCCTGAGATGGGTATTAATAGTCCTATTTTTGGTATGTTTAGCACTCTGACTTTTCATGAATGTTTCTGTATCATGTGTATTATTGTCATTGTGTGACTTTGTGATATAAGTGGAATATCAAAAAGGAGCATCATTGACAAAATCATTTTTTTATCATGTAATCATAAGGAGTTGAATATGAATGTGGATATCTTAGCACAGATGAGTCATGGCTAAATAATTTTTTTATTACAAAAATAAAGTATGTTCATTGCCCTTTCCGTGAACATCAGTAACTCAAAGAATGAAAAATTTGGCATCTGACTGAGTTCATCTTGCTGCAAGATATATACTTCTAATTATTTCTTATCTCCTGTTATCCCTACTGTTTACCACAGCTGAATGCCGGCACAGTGGGAGTGTACCGTGTGATGTACCCAACTGATATGTTGGAGGCCCTCATTCCTGCAGTCAAAGACCTATCCCTACCTCCCAAGGACAGGCTTGGTCTCCAGTCAGACCTTTTTGCACTGGTTTGTTGGCAATTCTCTCTAAGCCGTGGTTACTGAAAACAGTCATGTCAAAATTAAAAGTATTACAGTAGTTTTGGTGTTTTTTGACACTTGTCAGGAAATTGGGCCAGCCTGACCTGTATTCAGCTCTGAAAATATTTGGAGAAGTGATGGTGTGAGAAATGTTCAAATATGCATATTGTCTGTTCAGGAGAATCCAGTCAACAGAATAAGACCACAACATGAAAAATTTCTTTCTTGTTTGTAGTTGAAATATCAGTCATTTATGTCTGACTTCCTGAAGTGACATGTTTTTTGGTGTTTTTTTTTTTTTCAATAAATATGTGTTTTGTTTTTTTTTGTTTTATTTTATTTTAAAGGCAAATATTTTAAACTTTGGTTTAGTATCTGAACTTGAGCTTAAAAAATATTATATAAGAGGATGGCAATGAGGAGTTGAGGGAATTTCAAAATTGTTAAAGGAAAGGTCATGAATGAAGTGCATAAGTTATTTCCAAATTTCTGTCCCTGACCGGGGTAAAAAGTAGTAAATCAAGCAACACATTCATTTAAGGAAAACACATGCAGGAAATAAATGTATGGACAAGAAGGAAACTATCTTGTGTAAAGCTCAGAACAATGATGGGGTAAGCAGGGAAACTTATGATATGTGTATGTGGTAGCTATCATGATCATCTCAGGCCTAGTGTATCTGGTCTCTGCCCATAGGGCATTATATAAAGTTACTAATGGGAACAAGCTGCTGTTGTACTTATAATGTTCATCTTCTGTTTTGGATCTTAAGTATCAGTAGAAAGAAATGACTCCTTTATGACTGGATTTCAGAATGGATGCCTCATTGTATACTGTGTCGTATTTAGTAAGAAATTTACCAAAAAATGTACAATTTTAAAATGAGTGGGTCTATATCCGGATTAAATTCCTGACATTTCAAACATTAATCTTGACCACATGGGCATGCTAGCATTGCCTTTATATAATGAAGATTAATGATCAGTCAGTAATCTGGATCAGGCTTATACTCATGAAGATATGTATACCTGTATTCTAGCTATAATGAGCAATTCTATCTTTAATCTTGATTCCTTGGGCATTTGTACATTGCCTTCAGCATGACATGTTCGTCACACTTAGTGAATGCTATGTGATCTATCTGACAGTCCCGGGCAGGCCAATGCCCAGCAGTGGATGTACTCAAGGTGGCTCAGGCCTTTGAGAATGAGCAAGATTTCACAGTGTGGTCCAACCTTTCTTCCAACATTGCATCCTTCAGCATCATTCTACAGGTCAGGGCCACTGTTGATCTATTTATCTAGCTATTTAACTATTTCAGATCAAAATGACAAGCACTCATACTCAGAAATAGTTCAAATTAAAAAATGATGTGACCAAAAAAGAAAAAAAAAAAAAATGATACATAACGCTACTGTCTTTGTGCAAGCAAGTGCCCAGGTAATTTTCATGGATTTTGTGAAAATTCAGTTAACACATTTTACCTGAGTGAAGGGTGTGATTTGGGCAAACTGAAAAATCCAGTTCCTGATATTTCCCACTGGAGATGAGCTTTAAAGACTTTTTTTTTACCAATTATATATGGTCCATATCCATGACACAGTTTTGTTAACTCAAAATCACCCCAGAATGACCAGGACAATTAAAGGTATTTGTGTCGTGGTGATTATGAGCAGCATCACAACTCTCTACCTGGGAAAAAATATTTAGGCCATTGTGGAATGACTGTGTCAATATATGTCTTGCAGCCAGTCAAAATAGGTCATATGTCAATTTTCAACCACTTTTCAATTGCCAATTTTCAGTTGTTACTATCAAGTAAAATCTTCATTCATACTCTTTGAAAAAAGTTTTGAGGTAGCTTGACTGTAGCCAGAGATACTGCAAATTGAAGAGACCCCTCAGTTTCAACTAAAGTCGAGAGAAAAACATGCAAAAATGAATAGTTTAGCACATAGATTTATATATTCACCTCACAATAACTTGATATACTTAAAATCAGGCCCATATTTTCTTATTCAGAGATGATGTTCTTTTAATTTCTGCAATATAAAAACACTGATATCAGATGACCTTCATCATATTCAACTCCAGTTTCTCTGTCCGAATCCAGCAGCTTTGCAACACATTTTGACTGGCTGAAAGACATATAATTGATCATGCCTATCATGTTTCAGTATACTGACTACTACCCAGTCTTCAAGAAGTTCATCAGACAAATGTTCAGCAAAATTGCTGCATCTGTAGGCTGGGATGCTAAGCCAGGTGAAGGTAAGTGAGCATATGACTATTGTATTATGTATAAGTGCTGTACTCTGAGGCATAGATTTCAGTGTTTCCATAGAAATTCATATGTTCATTTTTGGCCTGCAGTCTTTAGTCTCTTTGCAAGTCTAGGGAGAGATTTGTTACTAAATAAAAGAAGTGATTCTATGAATCATGGTGGTGTCGGTGTCCTAGTAGTTAAGCAGTGGTACTCAGAATCCGAAGTTTACAAGATCTGAATCCGAATGTCATCCAGTATTTGGTCCTTTAATAGATGTTCTACGCAATTTCCCGACTCAGCTAAGGATAAAATGGTTTTCTGATTGTAGACAGAGAATGTTATGATAAGGATTTGAGTTTGTCATATGTAGCCACATGTATGCTTCCAGGAAGTTTAGATTTAATGTGTTTGAGTATCTTGATTTGGCCTGTTGTGATAATAGGTTTTAAAGTGCTTAGAGCTGTATTGCACTGGAATGATGGCTGTATAAATTCTATCTATTATATGTCTCACAGCCAGTGAAAATGATCTTATGTTGATTTTCCATGAAATTGAATTATTACCATCATGCAAAACCTTCATTCATACACATTCATGTGATGACAAAAAGTTGTGAGTTAGCTTGACTGTAGCCAGAGATATCGCAAATTGAAGAGACAGGAGGTGACCATTCAGCACTGGCTAAAATCTGTCCAGAAAGAAAAATCTGCAAATATGACTGGTTTAGCACATAGATCTACGTATTCAACAGCCAACATCCTGATATATTTTATTATCTGCCCATACAGGCAATATTTTCTTGTTTAGAGGTAAATGTTCTTTCAATTTCTGCTCTATGAAAATATAAATATCTGTCCGCCTATCACATTTAACCCCTGATTTCTCTGTTCGAATCCACTGACTTACGACTCATTCTGACTGGTCCCAAGACATACTGTTGTTTGTTGTAAGCTGAACTCCTCTCTCCAATACTTTGCTGTTTCAGATCCCTTGATCCCCCTGTTGAGAGAGGTTGTGCTGGTGAGGATGGGGCGCACAGGGGATGAAGCTACTGTGGCAGAGGCTAACAAGAGATTTGATGCTCACTGCTCTGGTACAGCCAAGCTACCTGCTGATCTCAGGGCTGCTGTGAGTCAGAATTTCTAGATAGGATAAAGGATAAGCTTTGCCTCTTCTTTCTGTTTCACACAAGTCAGAGTGGAAAATCCAGTGTTTACCCCAATGAGTGTCAAGCGATACCACTGGAATCCAGTCAAGTTTGATGAAGAAATATATTTGGTTATGGGAAATGATATTTTAGGCTAGTGTGTGATAAGATGGAATACTTGTAACCGTGAAAAATTATTTTAAGCCACATGACTTTTTTTTTTTTTGCACAGTATAAATATCACTGTAGCAACAGTTAATCACCTTGGTCAAAAACAGTTTTATAATGGGCTATCCTTGATAGTTCTCTATATGCGAAGAATTGGCTGACAAGATTATTGTATTGTTCTGCCAGATTGCTGTCATAATATAGATCAAAGCTTGGCTACAAAAGTTTCTGATGTGCCCTACATTTACATCTGTGTTCAGTCAGTTCCCATTTGCTAAGGTTGATTTTTTAACCCTTTCACTGACAGAACACCTGTACATTTGGACTATTTTCCTTGCTTCTACATTGTCAATAACATGCTGGCCGTATGACTGAAATGAATTGAATATTCAGTTTTTCAAGTATAGAATCACTGGATATCCATAGAAAGGGAAATGAGTGTTCTTGATGTTGGGGAGAAAATTATTTAGCTACTATGCTTATTCGCTGAGATGTTTACATAAAAAAAAAAAACAAAGATAATTCCAGTGACTCCATGTTCAATAAAGTCTGAACTTCTTTATGGAGCCTCTTTTGATATCAGACATACTTCAATAGCTCACACTGACCTAGCATTGCGTTTGAATCAATTGCAAATGTGTGGTGTGTCATTTCTGAGTCATAATGTTATCATGTAATGATGATTCTGACTACATAAGGTCTTATTTCTCAATACTTCAGTCCCTGAACTGGAGTGGGTGTAATGCATGAACATGGCTTTTTTGAAGTAACATGATAACATTTTATCTTCTGCTGTAGTTTGACTTTCCATTATAAGCTCTGAGATTTTATTTTGCCTGTTTTCCCTTCATGCAGGTCTACACCACAGTCCTACACAACGGTGACAAAAACACATTTGAGAAAATATTTAAAGTAAGTGCTGGTAAGAAACAATGTAAAATCACATGATTTAATGTGTATTTGTATATTTGCTACATATAGATGTACCTGTTTTAATTTTAGGAGTCAAGTACAATCATAACGTAGACATACATCTTTTGCCTGGACAGTTCAAAAGAAGAAGAAAGTAAAGTTGTTGGTAACAGAGGTATGAATGGTAGGTCTCAGATATAAATCAAATAAAAGTTGTTTATCTCAAACAATGAAAAAGTCAGTTCCTGTAATGCAGTTTTAGAATTTCTTGTAGACAGAACAAACATTTTCTTAACCTACATCATAAATGAACCTTCAGGGTAACTTTTTACTTCAGAGGTAGAAAAGATTAATGAAGTCCTGATATTAGTTCACCCATTCCTATTTGTATGTTTCTTTTTCTCCACATCACAGCTATATGATGAGGCAGATATGCAGGAAGAGAAAGTTCGCCTTAGCCGAGCCATGGGATCTGTGCAGGATCCAGAACTGATACAGCGAGTTCTACACTTTTCTCTCTCTGTGAGTCTTCACTTCATTTGTTCAAGACTTTCAATTTGCTTGGCTCTAGTCTTTGTTTCTGTTTTTGTTGAAGTGACTGTTGTTTTGTTTTGTTTTGTTTTCAAAATATTACTAAATTGCTTGGCCGTCTTTGAATTACATCATTCGATTGTGATGTTCTGTCAAAATGTTTTGCACAGTAAAGTGCTGATTTTGTTTGAAGTTTCATGTACCACACTGCAAATATTTTTTGTTAGATGTGTAAAATTGGCTATCATGACAAGTGTCATTGTCTAGGAAATTGCGGAGCATACAAATTTAACATAATCATCCTACATTTGCACTCACAAAAAATGGCTGAAATACTTTGTTTTTTTTGTTTTTTTCTCCTCATCAATATTAATAGCAAGGAAGTATTTCTGATGGCTAATTGGACAATTTACTAATGTTCTTGCTCACACACATGTAGCCAGCTTTGTACTTCAGGTGTGTCCAACACATTTTTAACTCTTTGACTACCAGGGGGCTTTCCACCGTTGGACTTACCTACCTCACTGACTCACTTTGGGAACACACCTCCCTCACTTATACAATGGATTTAGACTTTATATTCAGAAATAATCCATATGTGTTGCATATGCACAAAAAGCTAGGATGTTGAACTTCACAAATCTGCAATCTAAATTTAATTTTGATGCAAAACATTTTGATTTTTTGGGGAAGAAATAATTACATGGATAAAATAATTATGCGAAGTAACCACAAATGTTCAACTTACACTCGACTGATCTCTGTACCATTTTATTCAACTGACTTGAAACTTCTTCATCATACGCATAATGCATGTACCAATAATCCACAAAAGTTTCATATAGATCCATTCATAAAGAAAAAAGTTATGAGGGAAATTCTGACACATTCAAAAAGTAAGTCTTTGACTATCAATAAGTATCATACAGACTGCGTCAGATGTTACTGTTTGTATTGAAGCTTAGTGTGCCTGTGTGGGTCTAGATCCAAATCCATTTCCATTTACAACTTGCGGAGATGGTCTTTTCATAGGTCTTTTCCCTTTCTTAGATGTAGATCTAGTGTCATAACTGGTTGACCATGCCCACTTTTGTTCACTTCGTCACTCAGGTTGATTCATAGATCTAACCCTTCATCACTAGATCTAGATCTAGATTGAGATTTAGTGACATTCTATCACTGTCGCTCCTTCCTCACCTTCTTGTGTCCACAAATTTATCATTTCTCTAGCATTTTCAGCATACAAAATATTAGACAGGTGACTATCTGATGACTCAGGCTCCATACACATCACAGTCCATTCCACGAACAACACACGACTCTCAATAACAAGACAGAATTCACCGAATCAAAATTCCTGCATCTTTTTTTCACTAGATGAATTTTCCTTTGTCATTTCCTGTTGCCGGATAGTATTGTGGTCAGAATGTTTTACAGTTAGAGACCAAATTCATAGGTTTACATTCTGAGCTGTGAAACACGGCTCGCGGTCCAAAATCGAAAGTGGCTCGAGCCGTGAAACAGGGCCCGCGGTAGTTAAAGTGTTAAATATTATTATTATTTTTTAAATTTTGAATTGCCTGGTCAGATGTTGTGATTTTGATTGTTATTTCTTAATTTCATATTAAATTTGAGAAATTCAGAATAGTTTCACACTCATGAGGTTCTGGAGACAGCAATAAGACATAATGGAGTCATGATATGAAACTGCACTGTATGGCTGAGATAGCCATCGGATGGATGAAAGGTCTAATTAAACATTGAGGATTACTACCCTATATGAATCCCTCAGCTGATAAGTCCATGATTGCTAGGATTTTGGCTGTCTGTTATATAATCTTATGTATCTCTTAACACACCTTTATTATGGAGAATAAGAAAGATCCTGGCTATAGAAGTTGTGTAGAGTTTTAAATGAGTGTCAGGACTACAGATTTCTAGAAGAGTAGACAGCAGGATGTCTGTAGCAGAACTTATGGATGTCAAATTTCCTTTTTTAGTTTTTAGTAGGAAAAGAGACTTTTGGTTGTCATGAATTTCTTTGCCAGTCATATTTTTTTTTTTTTAAAATCTTTGACAGTTTAGATATTTTAACTTTTACACGTTACTGTACATATGGCATGGACAAATGTAGGTGAAACATATCCTACTTTTCCCGTGTAAATATACACTCTAACACGGTTAGTAAGAAAACACTTAAAAAGAAACTTGCGTTATTAAGAAAGAATCTTTGGGAATGGTTTTTTTGCTATGTAATTTCTTATGCTTACAA
>JBCEWB010065278.1:0-13505 GCA_039654565.1 Peronia peronii | reverse complement strand
ATAAAGTAGTTTTTGAAATTTTAAGACTCTACGATTAGTGTTTTTTTCAAGATGGCCGCCGTTTCCATGGAAACCATAATTTTTTTTTTAAATTTGAAAGTGAAAAACATCTTTCTCAGTCATACACAACAACATGTCAAAGTTTCTCTTCTTAGTACGATGAAATAACAATTTGAAAGTTTCACCCGCTTACCCCTTTAAGTAATTTTTCCAGCTTTCTCATCAGAAACAAAGGTAACTTTTGGTTCGTGTAAACTTGTAAAATACTTAGAACAGCCTTGTGTAGTTAGAAGTTAATCCTTATGTGTTTCTCTCCTGTCATTTTTTCCTAATATCATCTGAGGACTATTTTTTTCTGTCTTTTGCTCATTTATGCACTAGTGTGTTTGCTCTCTGTAAGCCACTCTCATCTTTCCATCATTTTTTTGCATTCCTTACAAACTCTTTCCAGCTTATCCATTCCCACTCTTGCTCTGCCTTCTTCCAGAATCAAAGTGCCACCAGCACTTAAATAATCTTTCATAATGTTTTCACTATACTTGGTACTCAGGTTTTTTCCCTGCAGTTAAAGTAATTGTCTACAATGATCTGTAAACAAACAAAAAAACTTCTTTTTCTCATCTCACACCCTCCCTGTGGAATTAGTATTGCAAAGTTCATTATCCCATGTGGGCCTATCTATTTTCTCATTGTCTTCCACTGTCGTACTGAATAACACAGAGAGGCAGCCAAAACACTGAATGCAATTTCAACATAAATTTATTGTACTGGGGAAAAAATACAACAACAAAATATATGAAATGAGCTATGTAATGAAGTAATGAGACAAAAATACACTCACACAGTATAGACACTAAATTGCCCAGAGTGAAATCATATTATCCATAAAGTAAATATGCATATAGATAATATGATTTTACTCCAAGCTATTCACAATCATAATCCTTATCAGTGATTCATTCCACGGGACACAGATCACATAATTAATATGGACATGATGAAATAAGTCATGATGATGAAATGTATTGATATAGACCATCAATGGAAGAGTAATACTTGAAAAAGCTGGAAAAAGAAATGAAATGAAAATGACAGGTGATGATCATGAAAAAATAATATGGGAGAAAATGAACCATAATGTAATGACAGACTGAATTTCTTTTTGTTGTTGTTTTCTTTATTTTCATGTCAAAGAACTCATGACTAATAATAACAACATTACAGACCAGTAGTAAGGAATTATAATTATCTACATCACAATATTCTCTACTGCTGAAAACTGTAGAGCTACTGAACACATGATGACAAATGGGCTATCCTCTGAAGCAACTAAGACCTTTCAGCATAGTATCTGAATGTGAGACATTACAAACACTTCTCATCTTCAAGCTGACTATATTGCTAAGTAGCTGATAGTATAATGAGCTTGAGAATTAGCCATTTTTACTATTAGGTAAACTACTTCTCATTGTTAGGTATATGAGGGATATAACAGGCATTGGGGAAAAGGAAAAGAAACAACACTTTATTCAAAACATGCACAACAAAAAATGTGAAAAAAAAATATATATATATATACATCATGCATGACAAGAAGGAAACATTTTCATCATATCATGAATATTTCTGAAGTTTCTGTTGAGCCTGTTTCAAACAAGAAGAGGGAAAGTAGTTTTCTTTTCCTTCTTTACAATACTTTTTTTCAATACCTCATAAATCTAGCAAGTAGAAATAATTTTACTAACTATTCATTACCTTTTGAGGGGACCATCGCCTGAATAAACACCTCACACAGTTCAAATAAGCAAAATAATCCGGGGGCAGAAATGTTGTCAAAACGTATTCACCAATTACTATTTACACAGAACAAAAAGTACAAAATAAGTGATTAACAAAATGATGGCGTTGCATTGTTGAGTAACAAGGGCATAAAAATCTACACATCAATATTTCACAAATAAACTGTACAAATTACATAACTGTATACAAAATATATATATACAGTAAGTGAGATTTGCTGTATTCATAAGTTTCATTTATTAAAGCAATTTTCGTTCAAGAAAACAAACAAACTGTTTATAACATATAGCACTGAAAATTACATGGAAAAACATAAAACAAAACAAAGAAGGAAACGCTATCTTTACTACGCTGCTTTATCTGCCAAGTTTATCATCGCTATCCTGATATCAATTGGCAAAAGCTTCTCCAGCAAATGTGTATTACATAATACACATGAGGCCAACCTCTTGAGGAATTCTGATAATAAATAAATATATGTATATGCTTATCAGCTAAGTATCTGATATGAATTTTTTGTTTCACCCATTTGAATCACAGCCAAAAAACTGGAAATGTTACATGAATCTTGAAAATCTGATTCTTCAGCCTTGAATAACTTCTGACTGTTTCAACCATTAGTCTGAAATTTGCTGTGGTTTGTTTTATAGGTTCAAATATAGTTTGCATAATATACATCCACCTTGTCAAGAGACATATGTACTGAAATTTTCTTCTCCATCATTTCCCTAACCCTTCTTCCCACTGATAAATACCCAAATGCATGCAAACAAAACTCACAGAAAAGTACTAACAGTGCACCACAATGACTACAAAAAGAAAACAAATAACAGTACATTCATGCTGTTTCCTGGAATCATAAGTACAATCAGTCCACACGCCCTATGTACACAATACACATATGATATCTGTGTATCGCATGATTGCCTTGCAATACATGGGTTGTCCCAATGATGGCCTGTCTTTTACGATAAAAGATGTTGTCAGGCCTGAGAGAAACTTGGCTCTGGGATCTTGGAAAATAAATAACATCACAAATCATTATGTACAAACCGCCTCTATGTATATTATATCATCACTGAAACAAGATGAAATCTTTTCACTTCCTATTACAAACCAAATAAGTTCTTGCTACAAATCCTGAAAATCCTGACGCCTTACTCGGCAAATGTTTAAATTACATGAGGAGTACAAAGAAAACATCCTTGGGAATCAAATGGCCCCAAGCCCACATGTTCTTTTGTCTGAAAGCATTTACCAAGACAGATTTGGCCAATGGTGCCCAAGACCTTAAATATTTAGACAGCTAAGTTGAAGTAAAATGCTCATTAAAGACTGAGTTCATAAATGTTCTAATTGAAGTATGAGACCAACAGCCCTACAATATGTGCTAAAAAATTAACATTTTCTTGAGAACAAAATATATTTCTTTCATCCAGCATACAAGACTGGTGAGATGCATGGCTTACTGTACTTTTCAAACCAGTAGCTAAGGAGCACAATTCGCAACATGGACATGATGAAAAATATAGAGCAGAAGCAGGGACACTGAAATACAATTATAAAATATAATGAAAAAGTCACAGAAAGTGAAAAATCATTAAGTATAAGCAACAGTTTTTCATCTTTATGCAACTGAGGTAGCTATACATCAAATAACAAACAAAATAATACACAGAAAATCACTAAATCATAAAATGTTGAACTGTTGAGAGTGTTCAGCTGCTTCTTCTCTCCTCTTACTTTAGTGCTGCTTAATTATAGACTGTTGATCCGACAATATTTTATATGTGACCCAAAGTCCGTTCCAATTCTGCCTTGCCTTCTTAGGCTGAATGCAACGAGAGAGAACATAACACAAAATTGCAATGTGATACAGGAACAGAAGTAACAAGTGACATTTTAGGCATTATTAATCTGTTTATTTTCAAGAGTTTACTCAGCTACAGGTAATGATCAATGGCATTTTATGGTTGTGCAGAGTGAACCTACCACATGAACAAGCAAAGCTTGTTGAAAGCTTATATAAGAAGATGGTGTCTCTGAGCTAATGTTTTATGGCAGGCTGGAAAAGAAAATGAAGAAAAAAGAGAAGAAGAAAAAAGACACACAGAGAGTGATGGACGTTAAACAGACAAAAACGAACATGGAGTGAACTTCAAAACAAAACCACAAGATCTGCCCCTCAGGTAATAAAAAGGTATAAAACACCCCCCCCCCCTTCCTATACAGTTCATGATACAGAAGTTCTTTCATTCTAAGAGGATTTATGTTTGAATTCAATTCATATGCAAATTTAGCCATTGATTCACCATCACCCATGGGGAAAAAAAAAATGTTGATGCAAAGAATGTGTTGACTCACTGATGCAAAGATCACACTGGCTGGTGACAACACTGAGATTCAGGCTCAAACATTGGTCAAGCTGGTAACTATGGACAGAGAGGGAGGACACGACATTTACTCTGCAAACACAACACCGACATTGGCAGCAAAAACTGTGTTAACTGATAATTACTAATAAAAGTCATACACTGAGAGAAAAACAAAAATAAGCTTGCTCTCTGATTGTATGATGTAACTGTCTTCTCCTGTGTCAAATCTCCTCCTTTTCTCATTACATTAAATATGTCACTGTTGATGTCAATGTCCACTATGTCCATTTTTCCTAGAAGACAGGACACTTGTTTCTGTTTGATGCTCAGTCTGTCAAAGCTGGACTGGCACTTACACAGATAGCAATGCACATAAACATTTCAGAACTTCACAGGCTGGTGTCCACTGTCCACTGAATTTATTTCACATTTTATAGAACACATCAAGAAACAGGTTAAATAATTTCCCTTTGTTATGCACAAGATGTATAAAGAGGAAAAAGAATCGCTTTTATGTCTTTTCATTTAAAAAATGTTCAATGGAAAATTTTCATAAATTCATATGAAATGAAACTATTTTTTTTTTCTATGATAATTTTTCAACAATTTTGGGCTTTACATGATTCAAATTATGGAGTTTTTCCTTCTCTAGAAGGCTTACTAATTTTCACTTCATATGTCTGGCATGGGCAAAGAAAAATGATCTGACAGAAAAGTAACTCATTGACAACAGTGACCTATTAGGTTACTGCAAAGAGATCGATGTGCATTACACACACACACAAGAACATCCAGCATTCCTTTTTCATACATATAGCAATTCAGCCTTGTGTGTATCTCTTTGACACAGCTCCTAGGTCTGAGCATTTAAGCATGCAAAAGGGCATGAACAAGGTTGTGACATGGCAAGTTTGATATGCAAAGTGCACACTGACTGAGGCTGAAGATACACTTTTACCTGGCTGACTAGAACTGTCACCAATCAGATGTCAAAGTAATGTCATTGTTAGACTATTAGGATTCAAGCATGAAACACTTTCTATACTTCCCCGGATGTTGACAATATGTGTGAGAGTCTTCTTTTGGTCTGTCAGGATAATAATAGGACTGTAAAACATTGGAGGCTATTCTACATGTACTACCAAATCAAGCACAATAAAAATGCTCTGTGTCAAAGTCAGGAAGGCCAGTTATTTACATTGGTCTTTCTGTCAACTTCACAGAGGCTATCCTAGGGAGTTACAATATCAGAAGGTCTGAATCAAAGTCAGTATGCACTGTCAACCATTAGTCATGGCACTAAACATACTGATAATTTTCACTGAAGATGACATTCAACCCCCTGAAAATGAACCACATATAACTGTAAGCGAAAACATTTAGGAGTAGCAGAAAAGAGTTGTTAGAAAAGCCTTGACAACTTACACTAATCTATCGTTCACACAACTGTAGCTGCTGAATCAACACAGAATTTCATAACACTGGAAAAACTGATGGAAAAAACAGTTTCACCTTTAGTAAATTCACAATGTTTTTCAGCAGTCATTGGATTGTTTATTTACACTACATTTGCTACTGCCTTTCAGTGATCTACAGATGGTCATCTCAAAAGTCTCAAAGTTGTTCAATTTTGTTCCCCTTTATTTTCTTTTTTTTTTTTAAATAGAGAAAATGGTCAACCTTGCCATAAGTCAAAATGAATGTAGACTTGGCAATTTGTAGAAACAAAGTCATTGTACACTCTCAATTTGTTTATCTCATATAACACAGTAAAGCTTGATGCTGTAATGCCTCTGTCTCCACCATACCTAACATAACCTTCAGCCTTGTTCCACATCATGATGTAATATCAAATAGGTGTGCATGTGGCAAGAAGTCATGCATTCATAATGATGAAGAGTTTATATTCAAAACAAGAGGAAATCGTAGAAATTTCAAGATCAAGAATAAGAAGCCAGCTTCAGCTGGGACAGCAATGAATTCAATCTTCATTTTCATCTAGTCTTGAAATAAACTCCAGTCCATCCTCTCCTCACTCCCCTTCTTTTTAGAAGGTCTGCTTAAATCTGCATAAAGTCCCATGGGCAGAAACTTTGACAAGATCCATGTCTCTTACTGAAAACTTTATGGAGACAGATCATATAAACAGATCATATAAAATTAATGAATAGCAAGTAACTTAGGCAATTTTGACCTCTGCCTTGACATATTCAGATGACAAAAAAATGAAAGGATGAATGTCTGGTCTATGCAGAACACAATCCAAATGGTAGAATTAAACAAAATACCAGATACTTGCAAAGCAAGAATATCATGTAATACCTGCATAATGGCACAACAGATTTTTTAATGGTCAAAATATTCATAACATCAAACTAGATGTCAACAGCAACAGAAAGTTCAATATTTGAATACCATGAGATATCAATGTCAAACATTGGCCTTCTACTGAATGATTCCACTGTAGCATGACATAATCAGTACTGATCTCCTTTCTCTGAGTAAACTCTCATTTGAAAAAAATTGAGTCTAATCATTATTCTCTCTACAATCAAAGTCCAATGATTCCCTAAATGTGGCACACTGGGAGGCCAATGATAATTTCATAGAGAAATCCATGATCTCTAAGGTTCGTCTACTCGTTAGAGATCACCCTCTTATGTACACATCTGACTATTACATAAATAATCTGAACAGTTTTTTTTTATCCTTATAATCAAAACCTCAATATTTCACAAACCAGCACATGTATTTTGATTTCAGAGCTGATGGGTTGAAAAATGAATGTTAACAAAATAAGAATAAGGTTTCAAAACAAAAAAAAAGGAATTATGCTACTCATCAAGATAGAATGACAGCTGATGAATTTTACAAAATGATTTGGCTGTAGTAAAGTAAAAAAAAAAAAAAAATGACAAGAGGATTTCAGAATGTATATGCCTCTATTTCAAAATTGGCATTTATTGAATATCCAGATTGATGGTGGGATCTTTCATGAATGAAAATTCAGGTATATCATACATCTCATTCACAAATCATTTAACAGGTGAGAATTCTTTTTAGAAGACTAGGCTTAAGACACACAGAATAAAATATATAATAAAGCTCTGATACTTAACGTTCAGTGCTGGAAAAAAAAAAAAATCACCAATATTTTTTTACTTCAATTTCATATACTCAGCTTCTATTTTTAAATTTAGTATTTTCCTTTCCTGAATATCAATTATGACTTTGACATCTCAAAAGAAAATAATGATTAATTCTGTTTGCTGACCATTAAAAAAAAATCACAAAAACAAGTAAAGTGACTGCTGTTGTGAAATACTAATCAGTCATGTGTGACATACTGAATTAGATTTTATATAACATAACAAAGTAGACTTTATGTAACATAAGGAATTATAAATTTTACAAACCTCATATAAACAGTTGCTCTCACAACCAATTCACAAAATTGGATTGATGGATCTTTGGCACATCTGAGACATGAAAGAGAACTTTTTTCCGCCTTTTTTCTGACACACCTAATTATTTTCATTTCTTTGGCAAGGCTCAAAACAAACAAGGAAGGAAAATGATACAAATATAATATTCAAACTGAAGTTCAGAGATGAACAATTCAATACATGAGGCTAGAATCAGTATCACACAAGCAACATGACAATATTGCACCAGAATACAAAGCTTATATCTTACAATAACAAAATGTTGCATCTGAAGAATGAAACATCACTTTTGCAAAAATTTCTTTTGGCCATAAAACTTATCTTTTCCTTATTTGTGTGGTCACAGCAGGTTACGCCAAGATCTACTGAGACATTCAACTTTTCAATTTGTCAAAGTAGAATGGTATATGAGCAATGAATTTTTTTAGAAAAAAAGGGTTTTACTCATTCCTGAGTTCATTTCAACACATGCAGCATTTTGATGCAGGAAGGTTACATTTTACATGACACAAACATTATCTGATTACAGTGGAGCTTTTGTGTAGAGCGGATTTTTCTGTGTTCACCTTTTATCCATTATCATCATCACTTTTCTACATCTCTTGTCTGGTCATTAGTTATATGACTATGATTTCATTCCATGGTTGGATGATATGACGCCTGGTCTGGATTACTTGTGATTAAGAAACACAGCCTTTTACTGAAAGTCTGTTACCCTTCCAGTCTATCAAACTCCACAAAAACTTGAAGACGTATCTCTCAAATGTTCTAAAATGCTAGATATAAAAGCAACATGATCTGATTTTTTATATTGTACTGCAAGCACTCTGGTTAACAACTCAGGACCACTGCTTTATGAGACATGCAAGTGCCTTAAGCCATGCTGAGTTTGTCAGTTATATGAAACTCTCTCTTTCAAAGTAATAATACAAAAAGAAATATCGATGAAGTAGCATTACTTTCTGATAAACATTAATGCCACAGGCTATATTAAGTCTATCAGTTATATTATGAAACTTTCTCTTCAAAAGTAAATGTACAAAAGAAAATATTCATGAACTGGCAATAAAGCTGCAGCAGCACAACAAAATACACAAATAATTGTGAATTAAGTCGTTGTAACCAAAGTCTGTCAGTATTCTGTTGGCTGCAAATGTGGCTGATTCACCTGACAATAGATAGTTCCAAAAAGTCTAAATCAAATTTTTCTTTGGTTTTGAAAACAGAAAAAAAAAAAAAAAACACCAAGAAATAATAACAACAGCAATAAAAAGTAACAAAAAGGAATCCATAACAAACAAAGCACAAGAGACACTGGAATAAAGGAAATGGGGGAGAGGAGGGCTACTAATAAGCAATATTATGAATTCTGGACTGACAAAACTCAGTTCCCAATAACTTACACACAACTTCATCGATGATGATACTAGCTGCCCCTTTGTAGTGTGACTGTGACCTTGTATGAGGGTGTGACAGTGGTTGGTTCGTTACTGACTAGTACTTTTTCAAGCTTCAATCGACTCAATGCCCTAGCGGTCAAGTCCCTCCATCGAGCAAAAGTGTTCTTTCTTCACCTCAGACTAGATATATCGGCATTACAGCAAATCCCAGTCCATCTTGATCTAGGACTCCTTATATTTCCAATCACACTGTGAAAATCTTTTTATCATCAAATCATCTCAATGCTGACAATCTTGTAAAAATCAGTTGACTGTCTTATAAAAAAACTCACTCACTTCTTTACTCTGGGATATTTTTTTCTTGTTTTTCACTGACAGACTCCAATCTTTTCTGCTAAACATCCAACAGCAAAAGTCATTTTTAAACTGGATATTATTTCTATCACAGGTCTGAATGAAAAAAAAAAAATATCTCTGGATGTCTTTAAATTTCATGTTATTTTACCAAGTCATTGTTTTAAGTTTTGTGAAAAGAATGCTCAGAGAGATCAAATGTTATTGCTAAAATGTACTGGTAAATCATGTGAAGTGAGGAATCACACATTTCCAGATTTATATGTTTGCATGTAAAATGTGAGCTTACCATAGGTTATATGTAAATCTTAGCTCTTTCCGTGCCAAGCATATTACTACACCTGTGCCAAGCCTGACTGACTTGTACATAAACTCAGAGATGATATCGATGATATATCGTCTTTTGCTTCAGTGGCCATAACCCATATCGACATTATGTCGTCGGCAAGGAAAGAGTTAATGTGACATTTTGACATGTTAAAAAAACTTACATAAAAAATATGTATGTGAACACGGTTGCGAATGCCAGTAAAGAAAAAAAAATCATTCGTTAATATTCACCTACAGCTAAAGTACAGTTTTCATCTCATATCAGAAGAAAGTTATTTCCCTGTGAAATCTTAAGAAATAATATTATGTATATAATGCATGATGAATATTATTAAAAGAGACAGTCCCTGGTTGCCCATTTGGAGAGGAGACAATCTGAAAGTTGTAGTTGTGGTTACAGAAATTCCTCCATCTTGGCCTCTGCGATGAGTTCCTTGTCAAGTATGTTCACTGAGAATGCCATAAAAGACCTGACTCTTATTATCAAACTGCTAAAACTCCATTCTTGCAATTTCACACTATCTCATTTACACAGAGGGACATCATAGTCCATACATTCATGGCTCATGTTTTGTTTGACTCATGGAAGTATAATCTAAAAGTCTCCAGCTGTTCCACAACAGCAGACTCATTTTTCTCCTTCAAAATTCAACATGCCTTCAACATTTTATGGTCCTCAAGTAATTCTGATTTAATTACAATGGTTCACTCAACATCTTTAGTATTCTGCCCACAAAGTTAAATTTTGATCTCAAACCAAATTTATGGTTCTATTCTTGGAGGGCTCTCTTGATAAAAACAGAAACTTTCCATTAATTTCTAAGAAGTACAAAGAAGTACAACTGTTTATACCCAATATCCACTCTTTTGTTCTTGTCACCACAGTAAACATGACATCACTGAGGTAATCAGTTTCATCATATGAGGTCTGATGCACAATGCCCACGATAAAATTAAGTTCTACAAGATTCAGAGTAAATTTTTGGATGTGCAAATTATGAAGTCAATGCAGATGTTCGATCTACATGATGCACAATTTATTTTTAGAGTGCACATTACATGATGTATGGCTAATACTTGGCACTGTAACTGGAATTGTGGTATATCAACTATCAAGCTATGTGTCACATTTTGTTCTTTAATCACAACCATTTTCAAATGAACAGCTTATATGCCAGCACACCATAACTGATGATACAGATATCTCTCTCTGTCACGGCATCAAACCATTAAGGGACAGTATCCACATGGCAACTGTACTGGAACCTAATAGGCTGGAATTTGTCAATCTCCATATATCTTCCATCATGTGCCATGACTGAGACAGATGTGTTTCACTTTCTCACAAATAGCACACACATGTCCACCATTCGTCTGTTTTCTGTCCCCACCCAACCCTTATTTCGACTTGTGGTTAAATGCTATGACTGGATCTGATATCTCTGATTATCCACATATGGATGCTGGTGCTGATGGTGTCGGTCAAAGTGGGAACCATCTGAGGTCAGTATGGACAGTCGACTCTCAACTGACTTTCGATCTGGAGAGTAAACAAAAACAACAGTCAAAAAAATTGATTGAGAATAGGGGCAGAAATATGGCATCAATCTGAACATTTAACTGTCAGCAATTTTGTGATGGTAACTTCATCAAAATTCGTCAAATGCTGCTTTTGTTTCCCTTACATATTTTTTGTATGTTTCATGAAAATTTGTTTAGCAAAAATATTCCTTTCCATTTGGGCACTATTGTTCAAAATGCTGGAGCAGACTCATAAATGTTTTACTACTACCTAAGAAAATTGGTTTTCAGCATAATATATAATCTCAAAGGTTGTCATGGTAAAACAATGAGTCAGAATTACAAGCTTTCCGTTTTAAACATACATTATTTCAGACTGATTTAATAATGTCATTACTACTTTAAATACCTTATGAAGTTTGAAATGATCACAAATGCCTATCCTACAACATGTAGAGACAATTACTGATCTCTTTTTGAGACTACAAGTCATGTACTTACATTTGATCAGCATATGTTTATCATTTTCATTGCGAGCTGTCTGAGCTAGACTGTGGAGAAGGATTTGAGCTATCTGGTATCGTCTCACCACCTGGTGGGGAAGAGAAGAGTAAACAATAACTAAATTCAGCATCATAAATTACCATAATGTGTAAAAAATTTAAATAAATCAACAGGATTACCTGCATTTGATCTCTAAATCAGACTGAAATAAAATGTATAAAACAAAGTTGTTGTAGACTAAGTATGATTTTACATACAACTTTTGAGGTACAGTTATGAGGGAAGTTACTAATGAGGCTGATACTAGGAACAGGAAATCAATAACACCCACCTCTGCAGTGTTCTCCGGTGATGGATTTTTGGAGAACTCATCAAGGGCTGCCGTCTGACACTGCAAAAAAAAAAAAAAAAAAAAGAATTTGCACAAAGGCATGTTAAAGATTTCAGAAAATTTGTTATTTACATTTCTCCAATTCTCATGCATCATATTATATTAGATAACACCAGGGAAATTGTAAGGTATTCAGTGGATAATTGTGATGGAAAGATTACTTTAGAGGCAATTCACTCATTTAACAGGTAAATTTCTTCTCAAGCAAAGGTGTCAAAATAAAAATGTTGAAGAACTGAAAAGCAAACCTTTTACATTTTTCCTCTCAAAATTCCGTCAAAAATCTCTACTAGAGAAAGATGGTGTGATATTCTATTTTCTTCATAAAGGTCTAAGCTATCATTTTTTTTTCATTCTTCAGGAAGAGGGAATCAACATGCATATCAGTTCTTGGAAAATAGACAAAAGTTAAATAAAATAAAATAAAATGAAAAAATTAAATAAAAATAAATAGAATAAAATTTATAAAATAATACTAGAATAAAATAAACTGAAATAAGGAAAAAAGAATTTGATTTTTAATTAAAACAAAAGAGATCACAATCAAATAGACTGGCTTACCATTTGTATAGCCTGATTGTAGATGAGTTTGTCAGCAGTAGCCATGACCAGTTTCTGTGTTAGCGGTGTCTTACAGTTCTGTGTGAAGTCTCTGTGGATGGTCTTACATCTGTCCACTACATGGTGGTAATAGGTATTCATCTCACCCAGAACTGAGGGGAAAAGCAAGAAAATTGTTTAATATTATATCACAGTATGTAAGTATGTATTCATATTATTTCATCAGGGCTGCAAGGAAAACATTCAACTCTGCATTCCTATAAACAAATAGAGGTTTTTCTACATTCAAATAGAATTTTTTATATATTCAAGTTAATTTTATCCATCTCAGCTTGAAACTCATCCTACAATTCCAGATACCAGTGATTCAGTATATACTATAACCTATAGTCTCTGATTTTGACTTCTGCTGCACACAGATTGTCACACAGGAAACTTTTGAATCACTCTGTGTGTGTGTGCATGTTTTTTTTGCGTTTTTTTTTTTTTTTTTACTCCTCCTGTCAAAAATTGTGAACTTAAAGTCTCTTGTTTCTGACTTTCATCAATGAAATGGTCATGTGCATTCATTTCATCTGAAACAGAGGAAATGGACAGATGACAGATAGCAAAGCATAAGAAATACTTGGAGATCGGCCACTCTAACTTCAAAGATTTATGGCATAACTCACTGAAGTGAAAGAATATAATTCATATTACTTTTCAAATACTGGCAAATTGCAGTCTTTTCATTTCATGGTTGCAAAATGAAATCTAAAAAAAACTAAATTATTTATACACTTGAATCAGTATACCTGAGGCTTCTAAATCATGGAGGGGGGGG
>JBCEWB010065267.1:0-13506 GCA_039654565.1 Peronia peronii | reverse complement strand
TATCATTTGTGCACCTTCAGAATGGAAGTTTTTGTCGATTTGACAATTTTAGGATTTTCAGCCGCAGATCGCCTTAACAGAAGATTAACAGTGAGGGATGAAGTTACCATGCTTTACTTGTCTGATGAAACCTCATAACTTTCATGATCTGCAATTTTCAGGAAAAACAAAAAACTGTTTCTGCCTTGTATCCCCTCATTATTTTGAGATTTTGTTTTATCTAAAAAAGAGGAGGTTAAAGTAATTGTTCAACTTTGTTGTTTTACTAGTATATATATATATATATTGCTTTATGTGCTACAAATTGGGTCAAAAAAATGAAAAGGGTATAATTTTGAAATTGTGAGATTTTATCAGAATAGTAATGCATACCATCTCTTTCATGAGTTCATGTAATGCCAGCTCTTCAAACATCATAGTAAAGCCAGCAACAGTCCTGTTTCAGCTATTACAGATGTGTTGCACCATATATACAGACCTGCCTACCCTCCTGAGTTATGCGGGATCCTCCCGCATTTTGGCCCACCCTCTTGCGCCATGAACATAAATTCCCGCTTTGGGACGACTTAGACATTTTATAGATCTACTATCTTTCTTTCTGTCTCATACTTTTGTGTCATCCAGAATGCCGCCCGAGTATTATTTTCACCCTCAATGCAGAAAGAAAATTGTGCTCTCCCCTGCGTTGCTATGAACAATGGTCCTGCCTGCTACTGTTGCCAAGGCCTGTGTCCGTAGGCCTACAGTACAGGATGTAGTCCAGTCCTATTATTGTACCTACTTTCTTTTTTTTTTTGTGATAGTCATCACTGCTAGATTTTAACTGCTTCACTGCAAAGCATCAGTGATTACGGTCAGTTTCCCACTCTTCATCCACTGCTATCCCACACCCGCACTTAGTCTTACCAGCTGTGCATGAGCCAACCGGCACTGTCCTCTACTTTCCAGTGGGCAATCAGAATTATCAAGAATGTTATTCAAGGTTACTAATTGTTACATGCAGAAACAGAATATTATGGGCTCTCATCACAAGGTCATGTCCGAATCATCAGTTTGTCGCGTCTATCAAAAGATTCAGCGTGTAGATGTGAAACACTGGTCAGTGGTCGGAGCATTGGATCAAAGGGAAAGAAGGAATGCTGAGTGGTGGGCTGAATGTGAACCTACCACGTAGTAACCCTCCCCTCTCTTCCCATCCCGTCATTGGCAGTCAGTCAGATTAGCAAGATGGCAAGAAGTGCTAACATGCTGCAAGGTTGATTGCCTTCAGAAATGTAAGAGGACTGCACAAAGGAATAGAAGTTTGTGTTTTGTGTCTTCCAAACATTTGCAAATGCATCAGATCTATGATTAGCACAAACTAAGACTGCCCACCATATAATGGAATGAGTCTGAAGAGAATGTAGGAAAAACAGATCTAAATATTTATATTGAATGAAACTTTAATTAAGTTCATGTAGTGATGCTCTATTGTTATGTAATACAGTGGAATTCTGATATTACAAAATCGGATATTATGAAATTTTGGTAATAAAGAAAAGAATGTACAGTTCCGTTCTATTTCTTTATTCTTTCTTCTAATAAAATTTTGGAATTTGCGAAATACCAATCTTCTCAATCTGGCTCATAAAGAAAACATTTTGCGAGAAGTGGCAAGTAAAACAACGTGGCGGCGTGCCAAAGATGGTTGAACAGCACATGCGACCAGCTTTTCGTTTGTTCAACCACTCCTTAACAATGCCCTTTGGCACCGATTACACAGTGATGGCTAAAGGCGAGACAGCATTTGCATGATACATGCGGTAGACTGGGTCCAGGTAAAACAACCTGGGGTGGGGTGGTGTTTCTTTGTCCACACATGTCGAAGTAAAGCGGTTTGGACAGGGTGTGTGTGGTGGGGAAACGAGGGATAATCTTCACCATATTAAGGAATGTTCTGGGATATCGTAGATCTAATACACAGAGACAGCAGTATGGGAATAGCCATCAATTAAACTGCGTTTATTGTTTAGCCGACACACTGCAGCACATTACTCTAGCTTTCAGCGCAGAGTAAAACGTATCGTTCAGTAGCTTACCAGTTTCAGTATTTCGTTGTTTAAAAAAGATTTTATTGTTAGACATTTTTCTAGGAAAACACATGCACAGGCTTTGTAAGGGGGTGCTTATCAAGGGAAATAATTCATAGTGACGATGAGTCAAATGTATGGGTCACCCCCCCCCCTCCAACCCCCTTTTTTTTTTTTTATGGTCTGTTGTATATAAAGAAATTCTGATGTTAAGAAATAAAAATCCTGGTCCCTTGGATTTTTTAATATCTGAGTTCCACTGTACATATTTAATTATTCTAAGTAGGAACTATGGATCAGTAAATTTCCTTCATTTTCCCTCCTTTTTGAGTCAGATGTCCCTCCTCTGCTGTTGTGAGGGTAGGCAGGTCTGTATATAATGACCTTCACTTTTTTTTTTTTTTTTTTGCTTCTTTTCGTCTTTTTTTCCATTTTCCATTTTAATTGTATTTTAGACTTTCATTCTTAACCCTTTCAGTCCTGACTTCCTGATTCTTATTTTCCCCTGTGCCTGGGCTCCTGGGCACAAAGTCTAAAGATAATACTTTGTAAAGACTACTAAAATAATTTAGGGATTTTTACCGTATGTTTAGCACCAATATTCCTGTTTATGATGCCAGTCATACCAGCATGTACTGCCCTTTTGTACACACAAGTGCCATCAGCAA
The DNA here is from genome assembly GCA_039654565.1 of Peronia peronii. NCBI lineage: Eukaryota > Metazoa > Mollusca > Gastropoda > Systellommatophora > Onchidiidae > Peronia > Peronia peronii. The sequence continues at coordinate 10,769 of JBCEWB010065267.1, read as the reverse complement.
CATCCACATTGAACTCTTGATTTCACTTTCTTTACTTGTATGAAACGTTTGGATTGTCTTCTTTGTAATTGTTGAATTTATATGCACATACAACACACCCATGGTTGCCAGAGTCATTTTCTTCCATGATTTGGATGGTGTAATCCCACATTCTGAAGTCTCTGTGACACATTCATTTCGTGAGATTCTCGGCACTGGACTATGCTCCTGTAAGCACCAACTAAGGCCAAATAGTACTCATCAGTAAACTGCCTGAAAGTTGACCTCACATGGGCTGGCTTGTAGTGCAAGTAAATGACGTAGGCATTGTATAGTGCCCATATAATAAATTTTATGACTAGTCGTCTGGACCAATGATAATGTCTATGTGCTCTTTGTAGTCTGTACACTGGTCGTTTTTATCGGTTCCACCCATGTAGGTGTTGTATATTTTCACAAGTTGCTGCATTTGTAGTTCCACTTGGGTGCCATCTTTCTTTCGACGATTCACAGTTACTACTTTCGTTGGATCCTCACATGTTGAAATGAAATTGATAGGTTTTTTATCATTCCATACCATGCAGACAAGATTGTCTTTACAAAGGAACTCATAATCACCTCTCTGGTCCATTTGTTTTTTCACAAGCTGTTTTGGATACTGTTTACGATTTGTCATTGTGGTTCCAACGTTGAAAGTCTTGTCATTCTGCTGTAGGTGCTGGAACAATGCCACGGAGGTGTAATATCTATCCATACACAATGTGTGATTCTTGTCCTCAGCTCGAGCAGCATGCAGCATTCAAGTGATGACATTTCCTACTGTACTTAGTTATGGATGGTCCATATGTTCACGGCCAGAGTAGATTTCAGCACTTAGAATATAACCTATGTCACCTTCGCACAGCATAAATGCTTTCAACTCAAATTTCACTGGCTTATCCTTCATATATTGTTTTATTGATAGCCTGTTTTTGCAAGGTATCATCCTTTCATCCAGAGAAAGGTGTTGCTTAGGTTTATAAAGATGCAAAAATTTTGTCATCAGATCATTCAGTAGGGGGCGCATCTTGTAAATCTTATCATGTTTATCTATGGTCAGGTCATTTTCATCCACAAATTGGAGATATGTCCATATTGCCAAAAATCAGTCTCGGTCAAAAACTTCACGAAAACCAGGTGTGTTTGTGACAAAGTTTTTTCCATTTGAGTGCCAATATTCTCAGAGCTGAGATTTGTAAACACTTGTTTCTATCAGAACCCTTCACTCCTAAAAGGCTTTAGCTTCATCGACAGACATAGTTTTCCATGATTTGCAGTAGTAGCCAGTTGGTGTTGCAACTTTGGCCTGTGCAGCTCTGCAATTGGTTTGATTTACAAAATTTTCCCAAAAATGATTATCTAGAAATAAGTTTACAAACGCAGTTGGATGTGAGTTTTCATTGATATCTGGTGGTATATTTTTAGGCCCACAGTCATCAGCATTGAAGGCAGATCACAAAGTGTGTACTGTTGATTCCATTCTATACCTACAGCTGTAGGTTTTGCATCGTCAGCATTATCAGGGCCATGCCCACCTGTGTTATCCCTAGCCGTAGCTCTAACCATGGGTTCATCATCACTGTCATTACTAGATAAACACAATGATTCCAGATCACTTTCTGGATAATTGGCCACCATATCTACTTCATCATCTGAAGAATCTTCTAAAATATCCATCACATCTTGTGTGGTGAAACGAATCTTATGCTTTCTTTTCTCCCCTGAAGTTTGGGTTGTTTCTAGGCTTCGCTTCATAGTGGAAAATTGGTGATTTTAGCACTTAAAACACGCGTTGAACATGTCTTGTGGGGGCTACCATCTTTGTTTGTACTATTTGCGACCTCTTTTTGAGCAAGGACTCTGATTGGTGAGGAAATTGTGCCTTTATATAATCCATAATTCAACACGCAAGGGAATCCCGCAAATGCAGGACTACGGCATATAGCTATACCGGGAAATCCCGCATATGCGGGCTGAAGGGGTTTAGGCCTCACATTTATTTATCTGTTCTAGGCTTGCTCTCTCTCTCTCACTCTCTCTCTCTCTCTCTCGTTATCTATCTATCTATCTGCCTCTCTATCTGTCTAATGCTAGCTACTAATTATTTCACAGGCAATGTCTCCTGATGGAGAAGCTATTGTCACAGGAGCAGGGGATGAAACACTCCGATTCTGGAATGTATTTAGTAAAACGCGATCAACAAAAGTAAGTCATCTTATACATTGTTTGCGTTTTATATTATTGAATGATTGCTTCTGCTATTGTGCTATCTTCTCTGTTTCTCAGATATATCATGGCTGTTAATGGTCATTTGGTCAATTGGTATGTTAGAGGAAGAAAGAACAATCAAATATTTTCAAATTCCAGTATCACTAAGATCATCACATTTCAGAGTCTGTTCAATGCAGAAACTTGGCATGATTTCTCAGATGTGCAAGCTTTCCATGTTATCTTACCTTGCACTGCAATTTAAAAATTACAAAAATTTTTGTCGCACAAAATGCATATCTCTTGCCATAAATATGCCATAAATTTCTTCTTTAAGATGATGAAAAACTTATTTATTTTTGCACGCTTTAGGATCCACTGTGTGAGCATAAGGTTATAGCGGAGAGAATTTTTAGCTGTATAAGAAGACTAACAATCATCATCAGAATATCAACACTGTAGTATTCTCCATTTCAGGAATCAAAGTCGGTCTTGAATCTCTTTACGCGGATTAGATAATGGGACAAGACAAAGACAAGTCCTCATCCATCCTCATCAATCTTTCAGTGCTGTGTCATGTGGCTCAGGTATCATAGAGCTAGGGCTGTCACTCTCCACACAAAACATGTTGTTTTAAGTTCATTTTATCAGCTTGATCGAAGATGATAACTTGTATGCTTTATATGTGAAGGAAGTGTTTGTCGAATGATGAAAGTTCTTTGAGTGTGATCAGTCTTTTCTGTCATTTTGAATGAAAGATATTTGGTTAATGGTGCAAGGGACTGCGCAATCTCACAGAGTTGGTCTTTATTCAATTTCAAACATGAATGTAGAGGAAACTGTAGTTGTGTAGAACTCCTAAGAATGTGAGAAAATGGGATCTTCAGTCGGTTGGGATTTTTTTTCTTTTTTTTTTTTCTTTCTTTTTTTTTTTTTTTCTTTTTGTTATGGACTGAAATACAGGCCACATGACCAAGATCTATTAACCATAGGTGGGTTTTTTATGGCCCTCAACCACACTGGTTATCCACCCTTGTATATAATATGGTGCTCTAGTAACAATGGGTCATGACTGTCCTAAATGTTTGCTATAAAGAGTTTCTAATCACGTAAGTGTTGATAATAGCGGTGAGGCAGTTTCATCTGTTACACTGTCAACAAAGCCGTTTTATCAGGACAGATCTGTAGAATAGCAGGTTTTATATTGTAGTCTTTTTTTTAATATATATATAATATTTAGTTTTGATGAGAAATAAACAAGAGGCAGCAAGAATTCATATGTGACTAGGACAGATTCAGACCTCAGTTTGGATGTTTGGTTACCCTCATAAAACTGAGAGAAATGCAGGTCTGATTTCTTAGTATTTTGCCGTCTGCTTTCAACATTGATACAGAATAAAAAGTTTCTATGGCCACAACCCAGTTCTCCTGATGTGTACTGAAACGACAATTATTATGTTTATATGTTATTATGTGGGATTTTTTGAAAATATTATTATTAGTTTAATTTTTTTTTTTCCATTTGTTTTTTTTTTTGTTGTTGTTGTTTTTGCTTTTTTTTTTAGTTGATGCACTGTCATAATGATCAGTCATTTTTTTTTTTTTTTTTATTAGCTTAGAAATTAATGCCAGTGTGACTGCTGTGTCAAGTAGTGGATAGGGATACTATGTGGACCTAGGCCAAGGTCAGGAAATGATTCCTTCCCCTATACATGGTGCTTGTCAATTTGTTGCCACCACAGTTTAATTGAAAATGGACAAGATTGAAGAAAAAAAAAATGTCAATCCATGATATCACTTATTCAAATATAAATATGTGAACAGAAACCCTGTTGTTTCGAAAAATGGAGATAGTTTTCGAAAGAGGGCCAAGTAACAACTGATGAACTTATTTTTTGTTGTTTTTGTTTTTTGTTGTTGTTGTTGTTGTTGTTTTACCTTTGAAAATAGGTTAATTGATGGCAATCACTGAATTTGGCATGATTGTGTTTCTGACATTGAATGATGATGCCATTGAAGAATAACAGCCATACACATTTTTTACAGTATTTTTCTCAAATTTTTGCAATGAAAGCTGTCATTACGGGCATTAGATCTAGAAAAAAATACTTTTTTTTTTATGTGTGTGTGCAAGTCCTTCTTTCAGTGATGAAAAAGTCTGATGACATGGGGGGAGGGGGGTAATTTTTGAAATGAAGTAGGTTTAGGTTAAGATAAACCACAAAATAGGAAATTGGCGATGTTGGTGGTCTAGTTTAATGGTCCATCTGGACTTCAGATCAAAAGTTTTGGGTTTGAATTGTGACAGATCCTGTTATTTTGTCCTCGGGAAAGACAACTTGCACACATTTCCAGACTTGACCCAGATTAAAATTGATACCAGACTACAGATAATGGCTGTTGTTTGCTAGATTAATGAGGATTTCAGTGCCTAACAGGCAGCAACCTGTGTGCTTCCCAGGAAGCTGAGAAAGGATGTCTCTCCCTTTGGCTTATCAGGGTGGTACTGAATTGTACTGTGCTCAGAGCCTACATGGTATGGGAGTAAGTGCAGAATAAATGCTCTGTGTTATTATTGTTATTAGTTTTAGGTAAGCCACACAAAGGAAAATTGATCATTTAATTGAAAATTTGGCTCCATAATCTCCCCCATTCCTTATGTGAACCATGTTTGAAATAATCAATGGTCAAATACAATTTGTACAGAGAAAAGAAGGAAAACCTGCTGCACTGTTAGTTTTGATGATTATTATGGAAGAAGAGGGGTGCTTGTACATGAATATTATTTGCTGTTACACTACACTGTGAGAGAGAAGGAGTGGCCCTCTGGAAAGAAAATGTGCAATGGCTAGTGATGTATTTAAGAGCTGCTTTTTCTTTTTCTTGTTTTTTTTTTTTTTGTGTGTGTGTGTGTGATGGCAATCTATCTGTATATATAGCTTTGTACCAGGCTGAATGATTTGTCAGCCTTCAACGAGATTGTCAGATGGTGTAAAATTACTATAGTGCTCTTACTATCATTTGTAAATACATGTATGTATTTTTTGCCTGAAACTTTGAAAGATAATTCATGCAGTCACTTGGAAATTCCAGCGCGAAATTAGTTTTGTAGAGAAAAAAAAAAGAAGCAAATAAACAAAGATAACCAAAAAAATTTATGAAACTGTATCCACATAAGTTGGACACTTTATTTTGTGCTCAGGAGAATTATCTTGTTTTTATGATAAAACATAGGGAAAACAAGCAAGACATAGCCACATATATAATTTTGAGTTTCACCACTACTTGATTTATGTCATAGATTTCCTGGAATAAAGATAAAAAATGCAATCTGGATCACAATCAGGGTCATTATTTGCAAAGTGTTTGAAAAATATTAAAAAATCTTGATGAGGTTTTTTGGGGGGGGTTTTTGTGTGTGATTGTATTTCTGTTTTAGTATCAGATGTATGGCCCCACCTCTTTGAGATAAGTGCTGATATTTTTTATACTTTGGTTCATTTTGGGAGTCAAGGCAATCTTTTTAAACGTGCACCAAATTCCCAAGTGAATATTTGGCCTGCATGCTCAGAGCCCTGTAAAATGATTAAATTGCAAACTTTTCATATCTGAGGTTTTTGATGGAGAATGTCTGGCCAGTTTATTTCCTTAGTATGTCTTGTAACATTTTGCAGAATGAAAATAATGTAATATTCTGTTTGATGTTTAACCATGGTATGTTTTCTGCAGTCTTCTCTTCCAATTTGTGCAAGTTAGGACAGCCACAGAAAGAAACTTTTTCTTGCATTTCAGTGATCAGTAGTCGGGGATGGGGATTCTCCAGTTTTTGTACTATTCTATTTTTTTAACAGTCTATATCTTTTTTTCACTTCTGTTATCTTGATTTATTTCTTTAATTAAAAATGCAGGATGCATTTGAACAGATCATTAACAGATTTGTAATCTGATCGACAGAATTGTAATAAGTGGCACACAAAAAAGGGGGATGGGGGAGGTAAAGGTTTTAGGGGGATAATGATCCAACACCTACTCTCTGTGCTTCTGTTTTTTGTTGTTTTTTTATACAATATTTGTTTGTACAGCAATTATTTTTTTTTTGGTCAAGCTAGGGAGAGAAGGTAGTTCTGTTGTGGATTGTGTATCATAATAGTGAAATTACTTCCATAAGCCTTTGTATATACTCTTAAGAACTGCATTTCAGTCCACTCAGAGTCTACTTGCTGGAAAGTAAATTCTTGCTTACAGTCCACTTCTCTTGGCAATCCTGTTATGTGCATTTGGTTAATATCAACCTATTTGAAGTCAGCAATTTTTGGGAAGAGGGAGTTTGGAGGGATTGACTTTAACACACTACATGTTCTTTTAGTAGTTTTAGTATCACACTTTCATTCAATTTAAATTTTTTGTTTTCATGAGAATCCCTTTATCCCTTACCCCGTATCAATAGGGCCTAGTTCTTCAAACCATGGAAATTTGAGGCATGCCACTACTGCTGGATGTTGTCTAATGTAAGCTTGCAGGCCTGGGCAAGGAAGTAAAGGCAGGTGCTGTTAAAAGTCAGTGAGTACGAGTGTGGTTAAAGGAACTTGGCTCTGTCAAAATGCATGGGGGGAAAAAGTAATAAGCTAAAAAAAAAAAAAAAGATATCTCAGGTGATTAAAAAAAAACACAAATAGCAAAAGGCTGAAAAATTAACAAAGTTGGGGCTGACCTTATAATCTTTTGGGCCCATAACACCTTGCTCAGATATCTTGAGAAACTCTCAGAAATCTGTATTCTTCCCAAACCTCCATTGCCACTTCAAAAGCCCCAGACATTTTATGCCATCAATATTTCTCCCCTATTTTGTACCCACTCTGAACATAATTCTGAGTTCATATCCTTCAAATGCTGTTGGGATATTTTGTTTGAATGGGTGGTATGAGCTGTGTCAAAGTGTGAACTTTCATAAATCACATGAATCCAAAAATTTCTTTTTAGTTATTGGTATAACTGTGCACCACATGCACGTGATTATGTAAAGTTTATTTTAGTTTTACTGTGTTGTTTTTTATCAGTTCAGGCATTTGATTTCCATGTTGCATTTTCATAATCCTGAGACTGAGACAGGGAATACGATTTTTTTTTTTCATTGTTGAAACTTATTTCTAAGATAACCTGACCCTAAGATAGGTATAGCCTTTTCACTTGTTGGCAAGGAATGTGTAGGCATATATATGTGACTTGACTGGGAGAGATATGATAGATGCCAGCTTATGTACTGAGATGTTGATGTCAGTGGACAAGGAAATGACTATTCTTCACTTTTGAGAAAGATTATTTCGGTGTACAACTCCTCTCTGCTGAGATATCCACATTCAAAGTTAACATCTGTGACCCCTATGGTTAGTCAAATCTGATTTTTCAACGTCCTCTTGGACACTTTAATTCTTTTACCTGGTGGCAGGACATATTTATATATCAGCAACAGATATTGTTTTCTGGGAAGGACATGAGAGACTAATTGACCATTTAACCCTTGAGATGAAGACTGAGGACAGTTTTAAGGGGTTCTCTTATACATTGTCTTCCTGTAGGATTAATGAATTATCACAGCGCATAGTATTGTAAGATGGATAAATGTGACATCCATTCAGTGAAAGTCATAATGGAAAATGGGGAAAATAATGAAACTGCTTTTTTTTAAAGTTTAATTATTTTTATATTATAGTAAGCTTTACATTCTGAGTTGTTAATGGACTCTCAAGTTTTGGTTTATATTGAGACAACTTTGTTGTTTTTTTTTTCTTTTTAACAGCTCTCTACAGCTCCTACCAAGCAAACTTGAATTGATGGGTTTTGATAGGACATTTAGTTTAAAACTCAGAAACATTTACATGTGAAACATTGTATGTGTAATTATCCAGAGTAAACTTTAATAATTATACAATGACATATATATTATGACAAATGTTATTGCTTGACTTGTGAAATTCTATTTTGAGATTTGATTTGCATTAAAAGGATGTCCATATAAAGATCTTTGATTGACTTGTTTATTCATTTTTTTTTTTTGTTAGTTTTAGTGTTAATAGTTTGGCACATTTGAAGTTTGTGGCATTTTCGACATGAATCAGTGTTACAAAAGATGCTATTGATCTTTTGTGAAAAGCATTAGATCTGAGTGGAATGGAGAATGTTTGTATTGAGTCATGCATATCATATGCTGAATTGCATTTACTTGTAGTAGTAGTATTTTTTCCCTTTCCTTTATTTGTTGATTTGTAGTTTTCGCAGTTCTTCATTTTGTGTCCCTTTTTTAAAAATATTTTTTTAATGGAGTTGAGTTTCTATTGTTCTAAATAGGAATACAGTGTATGTTTTTTTTTTTTTTTTTTTGGTTGCTTTTTTGTTGTTTTTTTTATGCGTGTAATTGAAAGGAGAAAAATCGAAATGGAGAAGGCTACTTAACTTACTTTTAACTGTAAATTTATGCAAAGATTTTTTTTTTGTTTATGTTTCTTTTTGGAAGGCCTGCATGTGTTTTCTGAGTGTCTGATGTGGGGACTGCATGCTGTAATGCGATCGTTTCTGCAGCATCCAGGGGCATTTTCTCAGAAACGTAAGCTTGTACATGACATGTAAACGTCATAATCAGTGATATATTTTCTCTTTTCTAGGTGGTGCCTGTTGTATCTGTTAAATAGGCCTATGTGTCCATTTTGGAAGAAGAAAATACAAATACATTATGTTATTGAATATCCCTTCAATTATTGCATTTTCTGTGTGCTTCTCTTTGCTCTAATTTGTAGAATGTCCAGGATTGTGAATTTTTGTTGCCTGTTTTTCTTTCCACTATGCACCTTTTGATTTAGCGATGGCATGATCTGTTGAAGGACCAGAAAACACTTGCACATTACACAGCTCCTATCCCGGATGGCCGTTTGCCATGATCTTCGATTGGAGTGGATTTGACCCCAATGGAAACTTGTCCCTTTACTTAATACATGTACTGTACTAAATGACACCACATATTTCGTTCCAATGAATCTGTAATATGAAGAAAGAATTTTATATTAGTGCTTCAACAGTGCCATCATCATAATCTGTAGGTCATCTGCGGTCATCGTAATCTATCGGTACGTACCAATGGTACGAAATGAATGTGATCTGCTTGTTGTTGTTGTTTTTTCACTGAAATGTGATTTTTTTTTCTCTCCTTCTTTCTCTCTCACTCACTCGTTTGCTCCCTGTCACAGAAATCTTCTTGCTGTTTATTTGTACATTGTCATAATTATACTATCTTTCCCACTCTCTTTTACCTGCTTGTCTTCCTCCCATCCCAGTCCTTTATCTTTATCATTCCCAATCTGTCTTTCTGTCTCCCTCTTATTCTCTTTCACACTCACTCACTCACACAGTGCTCACTCATCACATATACTCACTCACTCACAATACCCACTCACTCACTTTGTCTTATAAAAATGGCTACATGTTCATATGCGATTATACATGTACTTTTATTTCAAAGCAATGATGAGAGATCCTACGAATTTGAGATGCTCACGAAACAAATGCCTAATTATAATAGCTAGCTATAAAATTCGTGTATATAATGTATTTTTCCAGCGTGTAGTGTATCGATGTGTGGAAGTGACCCCAGGTCATCTTTGCTGTAGGTCGAGAAAGGCTGGGCCGCGAGTGAGACAGGTGGGAAGATAAAAGATACAGAGAGTCGTTCTTTTCCAGTCGTAACCAGGAAGTTAACGAGACACACGGTGTTTTCGTTTCACATCTTTTGTCGCCCTTTAAACAAACACTTTTTCATACTGCCGGTGTCTGTGGACGGGAAATGAGCATGACAAGAGGCAGCTTTGTTATCTGTTTTTGTCGTCATGTTTGTTGTTGTTGTTGTCGTCGTTCTTGTTGTTCTTGCTGCTGTCGATGGAAGTATTGTAATTATTACTCCGTTGTCGAATTCATAAATACAACTGTAGCGTGCCGAAAAATGTTAGAAATTAAAATCTAGTCTAGTTGTGCTTGATGATTATGTCCATGATGACGGCACTGCCCGTGGAATCTTTTTAGTTCTTCGAATTTCCGCTAGCTGTGTAGTTTTACAGTCCTATCCCAGGATCTTGTGAAAACTTGCAAACTTCTCTCAATACAATGAAAACTTCTAGCATGAAAAACCTAGATTTTTAAAAGTGTCATACGTAACGGGAGAGCGCCATACCGCCGTGATAAAATATCAAAAGGGGGTGGGGGGGGGGGGTAAAATTTTCCGACTTGTTTGTGAAAACAGTTTGACATCCCTGATCTAGCTATCTATCTACATGTATCCGTCTATCTATCTATCTCTATCTGTCTGTCTATCTATCTGTCTATCTACCTATCTGTCTGTCTGTCTGTCTACCTATCAGTATCAATCTATCAATTTATCTATCTATCTGTCTACATCTATCTATCTACGTACCTACCTACCTACCTGTCTGTCTGTCTATCTATCTATCTATCTATCTATCTATCTATCTATCTATCTATCTATCTATCTATCTATCTAT
>JBCEWB010065256.1:0-13506 GCA_039654565.1 Peronia peronii | reverse complement strand
AGTTTGGACCAGTTAGATGAAAGTCTAGTCTTTTTATTTATTTTATTATTCCATGTATTCTGAAATAATAGGGTATTGATATTACTGATTAACTAGTTTAAGAATTAGTTCTACACGGGATATAAATCTGTAGATCTAGACTAGATTTAAACGTAAACATGATTAGCTGTAATATGACCTTATTGTTTTGTATAATTCCGATTTTTTTGGCCAAATTCAGATTTTTGAGAGTTAAGATACTGATTGGTTGAGGTCCTACAAAGATTCTTCAGCTTCAGTACTAATTCATTTAATTTAGTCATGGCTCACTTGCCTCGTAAGCCTTCAAGGCACTAGGTGGGACGCTTATTTGACAACTTCCTCCAGCTCCCCTAATCTCTGATCGTGATTTGAGCTGTGACAGAGCAGGCTATTGTCCACTCTTTGATATTGTCAACCCACTTTTTCATCCTCTTTTTGTTCCTTTTACTGTATTCTGAGTACTGTTTTGGCTAGGCCACTAATCTATGTCACAAACCAGAAAAGGTCACATGTGTAAACTATCAATGAAATACTGGAAAAGAACTTGATGGAAGAAACTGTTTGGTATTTTAGCTCGCACTGATTTTCTTTTATATTCCTGCATATCAAAATGAAAAATATATTTTCTTCTCTTTCAGATATTTACTATTCTATCACAAACAAGTGTTGGAATATGAATGACGACACGCCCATAATTAGTTGAAGCTGGAAGTATATAGAAGCTCAAAATCTATACCAGGGCAGCACCCACTGAGCTGAGAAATGACAGGGAAGGAATACATTGACCATGGTGTTCAGCTTTCAAAGCTGTGAACTGTGTATCAGGTTTACTGTATGTATACCATGTCAACTGGGCTTTTCTCCAAGGTGTTAATTACTGATAGGGTCGAGTATTTTGAGAGTACTTTTCCTGAAAAAACATACCCAAACCAGTATGGGTATAACAGTTCAGTTCACCTGGTCCTTCACACATTAACAGTGTTCGTGGGTGAGCTAGCATCAAATGCTTTATATGTGTGAAAGGAGGAGAAACATAGCCCTAACATTGTGTTTTCTCTTCATATGATGCGGAATTAAGGCCGTGCCTTGTTTGAAGTTAAAGAGATCTTTCATGCTTTCAAATACAATGGAGTCTGTGTAATTCGAATCCAGAAAATTCTAATTTAATAGTTCAGATTCGAACAATCACGAGAAGAGTTGGTTAGCTATTCCTCTTCATACTTGTGGAGTAAGGCCTCAACAGTAATTTCCTGCTTTCTTTGGTCTCCAGTAACCTCTTCTCAGCCAGCCATATCAGGTCTGTGGCCTTGAATTCTGCAAGCATACTTTGCATTCAAGCCTGTTTAAGATATTCCCTTTGCCAGGTTTAGTCAAGAGCCTATTGAATGGCATTGAAATATCAAAGAATAAAGTCCTGATTTCTCTCTGTATGAGAATAGTAAACACCATCAGCAGTGATTTGAATGATTTTTGTATCTTGAAACTGATATGTCTTTGAATCCAAGGCAACTTTACTTGATTTGTCGCGCAGGCCATTGTGGAAGCAAAAGGGGGCCAAATTTGCCTGCATGTGACCTCGAAGTGATTTTTATCTTGTTATGAATCATACCTAGAACATCTAAATGGGAGCCATCTCTATTGTGAAAATGATTCTACAGGCAGAGTAGCTGTAAGTATCACTCTTATACGATGTCAGTAGGCTTTAGTCAAATGTAGTGCTAGAAGTCAGTTATGACTTTTCTGTCATCTTGAAGAGGGCTGGCTTTCAGTACTGAGAGGGATTCCCGGGGGGCTGCTGTAGTTGGCAGTCAGTCTTTGATGTGAGGAACTAGCTGACCAAACTATGTTTAAAGTGCTGATCCTTCTGTCCGTCTTTGGAGTATTTGCTACAGTAAAATTAAGAGGAAGTTACTCCTACAGTAGGCTGTGTTTAAGTTGACAGTTGATGAGTCATATTCAATGGCTGCTGAAACAGACAGTTGAACCTGCTGGATAGAGACTGAAAAATTCTTCACAGAGATTGAAAAATTCTTCACATGTACTTACTGTTACCATTCCTATGAAAATACTATGATTTTTTTTTCAGCAGTTTCCCCGTCTTCTCAACCTGCACATTGCATACCTTGTAGTCTTTCATCCATTCAGAAGCTGCATTATCACTTTGGACATAGTCTTGTAACTGTAAGCTTAGGAATATTTAATTCATGATTCAGACTCTTGTTAGTTTGAACTCGTATGACTAGGTCCTGCAGAGTTTGAATTAGATGGAGTCCATTGTATCAATTTTTTTTCTTTACTTTTTAACAAGGCAAGCAAAAGGCCCATAAATGGCATTAGAATGTACACATTCTTGTTCAAGCAACTATCTTGAACAAGTGAATCCTGAAAAAAAATGTATCTGGCACTTGCACATTAATTTAGATATGTTTTTTTTTTTTTCCCTTTCAAGGTGCCAAATATTGTAAAAAAAAAAAACAAAACAAAAAAAACAAGGTTTGGGGATAGTTTCAAGAAGCTTATACTATTTATACTGGAGTGCGGACTCCTGACGCCGCCTTAACTTACAAAAACACAACGTATCTAGCATGCCACTATAGGCACCATGGCCATGATGTTAGATTTAGTATTGCTATACGCAAGTTTTGTTTAGTTTTGCACGTGGTAACATAACAACAACAGTGTTAAGTCTTCAGGTTAAATAGGTTTCTTGCCCTGATGGCCATGGCTCCACATTCAGCATGCATGATGTCATCAGTCCGCTCTCCAGTATAATAGCATAAGCTCCTTGGTTAGTTCTTACAATACCGGTGCAGTACTGTTCATGAAATTCATCTGCCTTTGGACAAAAACTTGTCAGATGTGAGATTGGTGCAGATGAATCGAAAATGAATGCAAAGAAGTGTCTGGCAATCGAGAGTTGTTTTTCAACTACATGTGTAAGAGTATCATGTTCTGAAGTGTGAGATTTTTAAAGTGGGAACAAAAGAAATGGGAAACTTATAATTATGCTCAACTAGTATGTGTTGGCTGCAGCACTGAGCACTATGTCAAAATTAGGTTACATAAGCGATAAGTTCTATACAATTAAGAATTACACTAGTCTCAAGTATAACTGTAATGTTATGATTCACTGATGAACAGTGGGTGGGCCATACAAAAAAAAAATATATTCTCTTTATGACAAAGGGTTCTTGCAAATTTTATATCTTCAGAGGATTGTAAGCCTGTTAAATAAATATATGAAGAACGAGATACGCCAGTTGTCATAAAATTGAAAGCATTAGTAAGCCTGAAATCAGCACTTGTTGATACTCATCATTGAAGTTAGGGCCTTTTTGATAATCTGTTTTCTATAAAAAGTTGGTATATTCGTAAAATTGTTTTCTCAGTGCATATAAAAAAATATTCTATTGCTCATATGGTTTCCTCTAACACTGCAGAATAGTCCAAAGAATGAACAGAAAAGCAAAATCAAACTTTTTCAGATAGTGTGTTGGTGGTTACTGTGTTGATCAAAAGTGTGTGAACAAGGCTTTATAGAGTTTATTGTTCTTGTGGAATTGGTGCTGTTAGTTATCATAATATTGTATTCTGGTGATCATGTTTGTGGTAAATACTTCTGTGCTTGCCATCTCTGTTACCTCGTCTATCATTTTTATTATACATGCAAACTTAAAACTGAAATGAGTGAATGTTATTGGGTAGTAGCATTTGATATTAAAGTCTGTAATGATTTTATACTCAGGCATTAATTTTTTTTTTTCTGAAGTGATCATATAAAGAAGTTAGAGATAGATGGTCACCATTCTTCCACAGTGGTCCATGTAAGTTTTAGTTGTTTTGAGAGAATGGACACAAACTGTTAATGGCAAAGCAGGTTTGCAATGTATACATGTTATTAAGTGGCAGCTGACATTATAGTATTAAATAAATGAAAAAAATAATGATTGTCAGTTAAATCAGGTTACGTGTGTAATGGTGATTACTGCTAACCTTATAGCTCAAAACCTCAAACAATAAAGATTTAGACAATGTATACAATCAGTCGTCTCAGTTTTCCCATGAAAATCATTGTCTTAAACTATGGGGCTAATTTGTCAAGCTGAATCAAAAAATATTTCTTTAAGCCCTCGTTATTTGCTGCATTGAATTCCATTGTTAATCCGTTATATTCTTTTGGCATAGATTCGGTCATAGAGATGGTTTTAGATAGACTAATAAGACATATGGTCAGATAGTTCATGAGAGCAAGCATTAATGAAAAATAATGGCAGCCAACCATAAATAAACTGACCCAGACCTTCATTATTTTGTTAAAATAAAATGCATCTGTGACTTTAACCAATGTAAACTGATTGATTTTGGCTTTGTAGTATTTTTTTATGCTCAGTGAACTAGTGGATTTTCCCAAGCGCATAACAGCCGATTCTGTCGTAAATAGTATCATACTTGTATGTCAACGCATTAATTTTTATAAGAGTTGTATGTGAATGTGTATGCTTATGGTGTCAGGTTCAGCATGTGTTGATATGATTAGTCTACATTATAAGCAGCATTCTGTGTGAATCTGTTGTGATAGACTGAGTCAGTGAGTGATTGTCTGGGGTGAAAAGGTTGATAGGCTTGCTTGTTGAATCTGTGGAGTTAAGCTCCAGCCATCTGAACAACCTTCTGTGACATTATTTACTTAATAATAGTACATGTGAAAAGATACATGCATGTATGTGTTCTTAAATTTTATATTGTGAAATGTTCCTTTACTGAGAGAAAGATAGGATTTATAAAAACATGTTCTGCAAGCACTACACGTACAACTGAAGTGGTGAGTGGCATGAAAAAGAATGTGAGGATTTCTAGACAAATAATATAGTCTTCATCGTATGATTGTACTGTTCTTTTTTTTTTTACACATTAAATTTTATTATCCCACCTGATGATTGTCAGTTATTTCTAAAGAAAATGCTGACTCACTATCCCATGTAGATGAGTATTCCAGACTTGCAGAGACAAAAAAAAGATAGATAAATTTGGGGAAAGATACGGAACATATGTTTTTAATGAAGCTTGTTGCTTTTCACTGGTCCAGTACTTTCCCTGTGTCACATATAAGAGCTGTTGAATAAACATACTAACGAAAGAAAAAAAATCCCCTTTCTTCTTTTTATTTCAAATAAGAACCACAGACAGTTTTGGTAAAAGTATGAAGATAAGAGAATATTTTTCTCACACCATGAGTTTTTCAGAAATTATCCATGATGACATTTCTTCAAGTGTAAAACACACATGATTTTTTACCCTTTTTACCATGTTCATTCATCAGCCATTCTGATTAGTAAAGGGATATTGTTGACGTGGACAGAAACAGTATGTGAAGGCTGACTTGTTGCTCAGTGAGCTCACTGGGGCAAAGATATTGCCGAGGACATCGTAGACTGTTTCAGAAGGAAGTGTGAATAAATTTTGCATCCAGTGCTTGTTTTGTAATCCAGATTTCATACCAAATTATGAACTTGTCTTTGAGACTGTGACAGAAGGTTGTAGCTAATCATGCCATCACATATGACACTTTTTTGGAAATTGATATTTTCCTATTGCTTCCTCACAGGTTTTCAAATTTATTGCATTTGTATCTTGTGTCATATTGTGAACTCATGTGACATAAAAGGACAAATAAATGTTTTTAAAAAAAAGACCCATCAATACTATAAATCTGCGACAAAACCCACAATAGGCTTATGGACTCAAAAACTGCTGAATGGATCCATATGAAATTTGGCACAGAACATTGTTGCATATAGATCTGTGTTTCTATGTACATAAACCAAAAAACAGCTTATTATCTTTGACACTCTTCTAAAAATGCAGTAATAATTGAATACTAAACTCATGAGGGTGCTTGATCCGAATCGTATGTTCAACAGTGTGATGCATTCAAAATACTTTTTTTTTAGTAACATTCAGTTTAATCACCCAAAATATCAGCATAGAGGTGCAAACGCATGGAATATACTTTAAGTCGCAGGGCTATATTTAAAAAAATCTTCATGGAGGCTGTGGGTTCTCTTTTAGTCCTGTGAGAAAAGCAAACTATCAATTTTCAGAAAGGGTCACATACGATCACAGACAAAGGGTCACACTCTTTCGTCACAGTCTCATTTGCACCAGCTGCAGGGTCTGTCTACTGTTGTTGTTTTCTTAACTTATTCTTTCACTTCAAATCAAATGTTGATGGGAGGGAGGTATTGACTTATGAAATCTTAACTGCCATGTATGTTGCAAGAAATCTTCTCCTCCTTCAGTGGCCCATATGGCTTTCTATTGGTGTTGTTGTTGCTGCTGCTGTAGTGTTTTTTGTTTTTTTTGTTGTTTTTTCTTACATTTGTGTGATGTAAATGAATGTACTGTTTCCCTCAGTGTGTTGTGGAGAGAGAGAAATCTGCCTGCCTGTTGAAATTTCATTCATTTCTCATCTTCTTTATGATAGAATGCCTCCCATTGTTTTAAAAAGTCATATTTATAAACTGCATATAATCCCCGGGTCAAGACTTTTTTTTTTTTTCTTTTAACATTATAAGTTAGATTAGAAATAGCCATTGGAATCATTAAAATATAAGGAGATATTATAGAAACAGCATGTTTGCTTTGTGACACATTACAAGAGGCACTTTTTTTGTAAATTGTGTTTTTGTATTATCATTATTTGCATAATTTTTCTTTTTGAAACCACTTCACAACTAGAGTATTTCCAAAAATTCAGAAGCTACTCCATTGTTTGGTGTGATGTTTTAGATAAAATTAATTGTGCATTTCCTTTTGAAGTTACCACTGTTAATAATGTCAGTGATTAATATGTGTGGGCTTTCATAGAGAGTAGAGTTTCATGTTGAATGGGTACAACTTGCAGATCCTTTGTCGAGTCTTTTTGGTTGGTTTTTTTTTTTTTTTTTTTTGTTACTTTGTACCTACATACATGTAAATTATGGTATAGCGAAAATTAGGATGCCTTTTGTATGTTTTTGATTTATTATTTTAAAAGACTTTTTTCTGCATCTCTGTGTGAATGGCTGTTGGTCTATATTGCCAAATGTTTGTGACCTGCTTTTTCGATGCTTCAAAAGCTCATGCCTCCTCATTCATGGCGCATGTTTCTGTATGTGCACATTGACACACACAACTTGCAGCATTTGCACAAAGATAATTTGCAACGAAAAGTAGCTGCGGGTTAGTAGTGTAGGTTGTCTCCTACCAGTGTCCCCATCCTACATCTACAAGGATAACTAGCAAACTCTCTGGTTGTGAGATTTGATTTACATATTTGTGTCATTGTCCCCTTTAGTTATTGCATGTTTTGCTGCTTATTTCCTCAGAGGGAAATTTAATTAAGCAGCTCAACTTTTGTCAGAAAAATCTGCCAGCTTAGCATGGATTTTGTAGTTGCTGAAAAGGATTTAGTCAGCTCTGGGTTTTTTTTGTAGTGTTGATTATTACTATTATGTGAAATAACATTTTTTTTAAAAAATTCGTTTTAAAAGTCAAATGTCACAATTTGAAATTCAGAAATATCTTAATAATAATAATATAACATAAAATCAAATAGTATTCTTGACACCAAGGAAAAGAAATTGTCAGCTTTCTCAAGTTTTTCAGTGTGATTAAGTCAGTAGTGCAAAATGCAATACAGATCTCTACCTATACATGTACCTACAATTGTCATTTATTTAAAATTTTTTACTGCGTTTCTCTCTTTTGTGACGGGTTTCTTGACATGGTCGTGTCATTGTGGTCTTATATATTGATGTGTGCTGGACACAGTCATAAGGCACATGCTCATTTAGTGAAAAGTTGATGTGGTGGGGACTGATTTATATATTTACGAAAAACTGCAGTGCTCTCTTTTGCTTTCTTTCTTTAATCTGATGCATCTGCTTTATGTGTTTTTATTTTATCTAGATTTGCATGTGTGCTGAGTTTTTTTTTTTTTTTTTTTTTAAAGAGCATGGTGGTAATTGAGGACAAATGGAGAAATTTGTACATATGACAGACAACAGTGGCAGGATGTTAGGTTTATGTGAAAACTCGTAACAGAATTGCTCAGATGGATGCATAGCTCTCTGCCCAAAGTATGTGATACATTCTTTGCCATTTGTAGAATAAAGGTATTTCTTTTTTCTTAGAGTACAGCACTCGTAAGTTCGTGCTTATGTATTGCTGTAGTTTCATTCCTTTTATTTTTTGTCTCACATCCTAAAAATCGCATAAAAACACGGAAAGAAAAGGACGTGGATCACAATATAATATTGATAGTTTACTGATTGGACAGCTTGCTACATGTAATTGTTTCATGGACATTTCACCTTTGAAGCAAAAATAAAATAAATTTGTCTGAGCTATATAGAAATTGCTGAAAGATTGTAGTAAAAAGTAAAGCGTATTTCCATGCAGCATCTGTGCTTACAGAATCAATTCGGACATCCCAGGCTTAGTGATTAAAAAAAAAAAATTAAAAATCTAAGCTATGTAGGAATTAGTTATCCCTTTAAAGGGCATGCTGAAGGATTACAATGAAAAGTAAAATGTATTTCTATGCAACATCTGTGCTAAGAGAATCAGTTCAGACATCCCAGGGTTAGTGATTTTAAAAAAAAAAAAAAAAAAAAAATCAACTTCAAGGTAGGTATTTACTTGTAGACATAGTTCTTCATAACACAATATATTGGTAATCATTTGCTCTCTTTTTTTTGTTTTATTCGCAGTTAAATTTGTCGTCATCATTTGCTAACTTTCTGTTTTCCATTGTATATTTTGTCATTTGTAATTTACTATGTTGTTTAGTTAGATGTATTTAGTTTGATCTCGTAATCTAGTGATAGGTGGTGTTGACTTCAGTTGTAATTTTATATTTGTTTTTCTGTCAAACCTTATTTTGCTTGATGCTGATGATGGGAACAATATACATGTACACAAGGAGATTCAGTATTCAAATGATGAAGCCTTGTTTCATAGCTGAAGTGAATGTGATGAAATGCAAGATGTAGTGACTTTGGTCAGGTGTTTTTGGTACAATGCTTTATTTTGCCATGGTCCACACGGTTTGTTTCAACACATGTACAACGGAACATTACAGCAGGTGAATGCACGAAACACCTGACAGTTCATTCCATGGTGAAATCAAACTTGTATGCCTTGGTACCCTAGTAGTATTCATAATGGATTATTGTAAGGAGCTACAATTATAACCCCCATTAAAAATTAATTAAGATTTGTACTGTATGTATATATGTGCGTATGGTCTTTATGTTGGTGAGAGTGACAGATATGTTATGGCATGGATATCCAGTTTATGCGTATGTCATATCGTTTCATTGTCAATATAAGGATCATAATATAAACATTGATGTATGAGGGATCGTAGTGATGCAAGGAATGTGAGGCTTATGGTTTTACTTTTATATATACATTTTCTTGCAAGATTTAAATACTGATCTGTAGATATGATTTGAGTGAATCGGGGTATAAAATGTGATCATGATAACTCATACACATACAACCTGGATACAGCATTAAATGCTTTACATGATAGTGGTGGGAATGTGTTATTTATGTACTGTACCTGCAAAAGAATGGGTGTTGTTGCCATTGTGTGGTGTGGTCCTATGGTATTGTTGATATATAGACTTTTTACTGACTTGTTACTCATTATTTATTTATATTGCCAAAATTTGATTTTGCTGATGTAAATAAATAACAATGAAATATGTGTTACTCAGTGGTTGTTTGAACTGTTTTTACCACATGACTTTTGTGCCGTTTTTAGGATAACAACACACTGCATTATTGTATTTATGTATGTACAAAGGTACATTTAATAAGGTACATGAAGCCAGTGGAATAATAACTTTCAAAGAAATATAATCTCACATAGTCTGACACTGGTTGTCATTCAACCAATGCTTGATTAAAATACATGAGGAAGAAGCATTATCAGAGCATATGTAATGAGATGAAAAAATATTTCAAAATAATTTTGAAAACAAAAAGTGATAAGACTGTAAACATTTTATTAATTCATCATAACAATAAACAGAACAACAGATAAACATTTAAACTTTACTTCAAACACTGGTGAATGTTACATTCAGTCAGTAATCTCCCACTATGTCATGCTCACCACTTACATTCCAAATTGTAAATGCACATTTCAATTGTGGGAAAGGACGGAGAGGTGCACAAAATTTTTAGATTTTGCATTGAAAACATTTTAACATCCCTAACTGAGTTGGCCAATATTTTGGGAAATTCCATCAACCCAAAAAGTTTGTCTGACGACTTCTTGGCCTGACCCTGTCATGGTGGGTGGGAAATTTATATGATGACAACTCTTCTCTGTGAATGACAGACTCATAGCCAAGTGAACCTAGATACTCTCCAAATAATAACAGTGAGTGAGTAGTGTTAATAATTATGTAGGAAAGATACTGACGTACCAATGATTTGTGGCTCTTACTGGAAATGAGGCAAAATCATGTAAACAACAGCACTTAGCCTTCATTGTGATTGTGTTGATGTACATGACTGCTGGTAAGTTATCAGTATTTTATGAAATTATTGTGTTCCATCGTGGCCATAGACTTCAAGATCAAATCTTGTTCAGAGGTACAAGATTATTTACGAGCGAGAAGTAAATGGTTTTAAGAAGCAGGACCTTGTTGACTTGTGTCGAAGTGCTGCGAGTCCCGGCATCAAGGTGGACCCAGATAGTATTTTGGAGTGAAAGACTCCTACTGGCCATTTACTGGCCATACCCACCTAAGTACAGCTGGAAATATAGAGGATGGAAAGAGGGCCAAGTATAGATTGAGAGAGAGACAGAAGGGAAGAGAGAGAAAGAAGTAAGAGGGAGACCGAGGTTTCAGGGTTTCATTCTCACTGAAGAATTTCACAGAACTCTAGAATAGCTTTTAGATCACCAGAATTTTTCATGCCACATCATTCACAAATTTATTTACACTATGCATAGGCCATGCTCAATGAAAACAAGGGACAGACTTTATGAGAACTGTTTTTCAAGGCAAGAAAATGGGGAAAAGAAAAAGAGGTAGACCACCAGCTTCTCTCATTGGCAATATCACTGTTTCTAGAACAATGAGAATCCATGAAGTCAGCAGGGC
Source organism: Peronia peronii (assembly GCA_039654565.1). Classification (NCBI taxonomy): domain Eukaryota; kingdom Metazoa; phylum Mollusca; class Gastropoda; order Systellommatophora; family Onchidiidae; genus Peronia; species Peronia peronii. The sequence goes on along the minus strand of JBCEWB010065256.1, from coordinate 2,317 downwards.
TAGTGAAGATCAGAACAAATTGAGGAATTACCAAGTGGGTGTCACTGACTGCAGGAGCCCCTATGGCATCCAGCAATGCTGACAGATGATCTGTTTCATGTCACTCTGTTACTACCTGTGCTGTGCTTGGAAGATCTACTATTGCCAACTGTGCTCGCTGATTTACTGCTAGCACGAGAGCTAGGGAAAGATTCCTCCAGTGCTGTAGAACTTGTCTTGTGTTGGCTCAGACTCTCAACACCTTTCCTCATCTGATACAGTGTGTGGTAGGATGTTTGTAGGGATGCAGTGAGACTCTGAATTTCAACTAACATCGATTCCTGGATGAAAATGAAATGTTCAATAATACATAGATCTAACACTGATAATCTAATGTAAATTTCAGTGAGGCATAATTCAAAATCAATAAGAAAAACAACTATATGCCTGGATGGGCTGGTAAGATAATCTCCACGCATCAAATTTAACACACCTTCAAGAAACAAGAGATGCAATGAATGCTGAATCTCAACTGAGCAAATGTATGATACACAAGATTCCATGCAATCAATATAAACTCCTTTTGGTATAAAAGCTAGATTACCTGAAAAGAGAAAAATAGTTAACTTCTATAGCTGAAAGGACATGAAAGTCATAAAAAAAAAATTTAAATTAAAAAAAAATTCAAATAAAAATAAATCATTAAAAAATTCAAAAAAAAAAAAGAAGTCAGAGAAAAGACCTTTACCCCATGTCATCAATTACTAAGATATGTACTAAAGCAGATACAGTACAATCCACATACATCAACATTGTTTATATGTTTTTGGTCCCGATTTTTCTCTTCTATATCAATAATAATAGATTAAAATCGACAGCATTTTGCAGCTGTTCCTCTTATACTAACAAGCCTGGTAGTTTTTTCCCCCTATATTCGTAATGCACACAGTGTAAAGTCGCACTCTCACCCATAGAAGTTTGTTGTAAAGGTAAACAAAAACCACCCGTGTAGGTTGCAGGGCTCCATTCAGGAGACTGCAAAGAATGGCACCTATTGCTAAACTGTCAGCATGATACCGTAAAAGGCGGCAAAAGACAGACAGGTTCCGTCTTCCGAAACTGAGACAGCTGGTCCTCCAGGTTGGGGGTTTGAGAAGTGGGCTAACAACTCTTCCCAGTAAAAAAGCAACGTTGTTACAGAAACACGAAGGCAGACAAGCACTATTTCTACCTTGAGAAAAGACGAAGCACCTTCTATAGGATTGATGATGGCCAGTGGGGAAAGCTGAAAGGAACCTACTGGACTGAGGCCTTCAGCTTCAAACAAGAGATCTCTTCGGGTTGCGTTGTGGAACGTCCGGATCCTTTATGAAGTAGGAAAGTGCAAGTAAGTCCTCCAGGAAATGCAGCGCTACAATCTCCACATATTAGGAGTTAGTGAGTCCCACCAGATACAATTCACATAGAAACGTTTTAGAACAGGTGAATTAATCTTCTATTCAGGTAAAGATCAGGCATCACACAGATAGGGGGTAGCACTAATACTTAGCAAAGCGGCTCAGAACACGCATGGCACAAGAATCATCATGGCATCCTTCTCATCAAGCAAACAAAAGAACCAACATCAATATAGTACAAGTACATGTATATGCACCCACAAATGAAGCAGAAGAAGACAAAGAGGAATTCTACAACAGGTTACTGGGTGTGTTGGCCAAGCTCCCCTCCAAAGATGTCAACATCGTGATGGGAGATGTGAATGCCAAAGTTGGAGCTGATAACACCGGATATGAAGAGATAATGGGCAAGCATGGCTTGGAGAGATGAACAACAACAGAGAAAGGTTTGGGAACCTGTATTCTGTCAATGGATTTGTAATTGGTGGAATAGTCTTTCCACACAAGAGAATCCATAAAGCCATGTGGGTGTCACCAGATGGACATACAGAAACCCAAATCGACCATATCTGTACAGCACGCAAGCTTCACCGCTCTATGGAAAATGTTAGAGTATTTAGAGGGGTAGACACTGGGTCAGATCATAACCCACAGTGTCACAAAACCCCCGAAATTGTGACTTTTAGTTCAGGCTGAGGTTTCGTACTGCAAGGCCATTAATCGTCCTCCCCGCCCACTTGCCACGGGCTCAACAGGCGCAAACGCCAGCGTACCGGTGAATTCTTCCGGTGACTCAGAATTTGACCAACTTTTAAGCATTATAACTCCGGTTCTAATTCTCCCCCATCCAGATTTAGTGAATGTATTCGAAAGTTTAGATCAAGCTCTATAACACTATGAAAATCCGATGTTTCTATGATTGTTTGTTTGACTGTTATAGA
>JBCEWB010065234.1:5000-13507 GCA_039654565.1 Peronia peronii | reverse complement strand
TATCTATCTATCTATCTATCTGTCTGTCTGTCTGTCTGTCTGTCTGTCTGTCTATCTATCTATCTATCTATCTGTCTGTCTGTCTGTCTATCTATCTATCTATTTATTTATCTATCTATCTATCTGGGCTATCTATCTCTCTGTCTGACTGTTGGTTTGTTGTTTTGTGTGTGTGGAGAAAGTGAACCTGACCATAAAAAAGGAACAGGAAAGTGGAACAAAAAGTATCAGTTGAGGGCTACTAGTCTCGAAAATTCTAGATGAACAGCGCCTTATCATAGCAATGTAGCACTCGAGAACTCACACATGCTATTCAGCGTCTGGCGTGCAGCTTATCCAACCATTTGATGATTTCAACATCTCTCAGATCTGTGTGGAAATTAATACTTCAGAATGATGTTTTTGTTCGCTTCCCGATTCCGTTGTAAGGTTTAATATGAACAACATATGAAAAAATTAAATCCCTGTACTTGTAGGCAAAGGGCGAAGACGAATGTCCAAGATTTTTCAATCTGCCAATATCAGGTCATACACATATTACGTCTTCATTCAATTTCCAGAATCTTATTTTTTGCCTCATTTTCTCAAGAAGCAATCTGGACCAAGCAGCTGGACTTGTGGCGTTAATAATCATTTCCTTCTCTTTACTCCTCCCTCCCCTCCTCCGTGCATACTTTTTGACGTCAACGTTCAGATCTTCAGATAGCATTCGTTAACCAACATTTCTTCCTTCACCCCCCCCCCCCCCCCTCACTTTCCCCTCTTTTTTTTCATGCAATATATCACTTTCATATAATACAATTGCTTTATCTTTGCATCATAACGTACCCTTCTTCCGGCAACATACCATATCATTATGGTTTTCATAAGTCTACGTTGACCTACGATATGTCCTCACTGTTACTTTAGTTTCTTTATTGTAGTAGTCATCTGCTGGAGGGACCAAAGATTTGCCACTGCTCAGAAATGTTAGCACTTTGCGCTACACTATCTAGATCTAGTCTCTGCCAGTCATCGTCTATCTTGATTCGTTTCAAGGCATTCGAGAACCCGTTACTACCCCAAGCTATCTTTCAGAATTTCCGTTTTTTTACACAGAATAACTGTAGGATTTCCTTAATTTCCTCTTAATGTTTTTTCGTTCGTCCTTATAGTATTCAGACACGATTTTATTATCAACAACAACAACAACATCAACAACAACAACAACAAACAACAACAATAAAAATAATAACAACAACAACAACAACAATAAATAAATAAAAATCAAAGCTGTGTGCTGTAATATCAATAAATAAAATTACATTTAAGGACGATCTATAAATATGTGTCATCTTTAACGCCAAGATACAGATGGCTTAGAGAAGGATGAATATCATGGTTATCTTTATCTTGAGTGAGGTAATCGCCAGTCATGGGCTTGCAAATTTTTATACTTTCCACGGTCTATGAGTTTCTTTTTACCTCATTTCTACCCAATTCAACATAAATTTTGAAAATTGTAAATTTTGAAGGGTTCTTTTTTTCATGTTATTGGTGTTCTGGAAACGACAGAGAGTCAGATTCATGGAAGCGAGGTAATTACATTGGTTGTAAGTAAAAATGACCACTCTATAATACAGACGTGTATTGTTGCTACTTGCCAAAGTATTGCATACTGTTTGGTAAAATACATGATATTCGAGTTTTGCCGTTATTTCCTTGAGCTTCCCTCCCTGTCCTCTTCCTTGTAATCTGTTCCGGCATTTTTTGTTACCATATTAAAAATATGTGTCCATTTGAGTTCTGTCTGTTTACGCAGTTCTGAAGATACGAAGAAAGAGAGCGAGAGAGTTAGAGAGAGAGAAAGAATGAAAGTGAGATGTAAAGGCACGCGACAGGCAGAGAGAGAGAGAGAGAGAGAGAGAGAAAGAAAAAGAGAGGAAGAAAGAATATTTACAGACAGAAATTTAAGAAAGATGAAGAATGAGACCGAAAGATGGAAGAGAGAGACAAAAAGATAATTGTCAGAGAAATGACCACAGAAGACATTAATTTTTCTTTATTTTCCGCTCAGAGAGGTATAATTACGATATCAAATAGCAAAGGCAGAACAAGACCACTTTTGTATGCGCCTGGTCGGGAGAGATCATTGACTATCTTCTAATAAACGTGAATCTGGGTTGCAAGTCCAGAATCAGAAACTTTCGACATGACGTTGTTTGCGTTTAAATTTTTTTTTTCAAGATGCTCACGTGCCAGCAGATAACGAAAAGACACAGTAAACTTCAGCACAAAAAACGAAAGTGGTATATATTTTAGCCACAGCACGACATTATTTACCATTCTGAGATATCTCGCACCCATGACGTCAGATGACCTACATTTCTGGTTTCAGAATGCAAAATGAACCACAGTGCGCGGACAAGAAGTCTCTTCAACGTGAAAATGGTGTGATATTCTTTCTTTCATTTCTGACCATTTAAAGAATACTAGAAACTGTGGCCTGTGAAGATCAGGAAAAATGGCAGACCAAGGTTCAGTGTAGATGCAGTCATTTTGGGAAATCTAAAGAAAAGTCTGGAAGAGTGTTGTTGTTTTTTTACTTATTCTCTGGCACTGGTGAGCTAAGAAGAGATGTCCATTGGCTGAAAACAATTGCATGCTTTTTAAAATTGCAGGCCAATGTGAAAATCTCTTTTCTTTTATTTCACGTAATTTAACAAGATTCGTGTATCGTATGTACTAGAGATTCAGACTTCACAGTAGCTTCCGATGCTTGTTTCTTACGGTCCTTTATTGTCAGCTAATGCCTTGGTTTAAGAAACAGAAAGAGAGATTGTTATTTGTTCCAACCCCCCCCCCCCCCCCAACCTTCCCAACCTGTTTTTTTTTTTTTTACTAGTCATTGGTTTCAAGTACAGATGACGTATTAGGTGTTGGTTTAGAGCTAATTAACTATGATAGCAAAGGTTTTATGATTACGTATAACTGAGCTGAATCTACATCTAGCAAAATTTGTTTTATATTATGTATTGATACACCCTCAGAAAACAAACAAACAAACAAACAAACAAACAAATAAAAACAAACAAACACACCTAAGGGCGAGTTTTTCATATTTATTGTAACACATTGGTTTAGTTAGCTGTTTACCTGAAATTTCAGTGGATTTCAGACTAAAGACAATGATTCTCGGTATGTCGGAAAACGAATGGAGAGTGATTAAGACTGTTGAGTCGTAGCGTGAACTGTTCTGAAGAATTAACAGCAGAAAAGAAATGAAGCAGTGAATGTTGCAAAACACACCACATTCAGGCTTACACAATACAAAAAGCATGATATAGGACTGCTTTTAATCCCCCTCTTGATACATGAAGGCAAAGCCAAAAACCTACAAGAAAACTCCCATAGAATTTAGATTTAATTCTACCAGAGTGTTATTCCCGGAGTTACGACAGAGAATGTTTGAAATTGTGCTGTATTATGCTGTCTCTAAGTAACAGAAGCCAAAGATACCCTGGATCTGCTATGCACCATAGTTAGCGCACGTACTTCGAAACAAAAAAAAAAACCACACTAATTTTTGCTTAGATCTCTTTTTCGAGAAAATCGAGATTCAGTTTTGCGATCACTCTTTTGACGCATGTGAATATCGTACAGTTTAAGAGTCTGATATGCAGTTTGTTCCTATTTCATATAATGGTCAGTTATATTTGAATATATGGAGAAATAGTTACACTGTGATGAAAAAGCCATTCTCTCGAAATACGTCAGACAAAGTGTAAGGACAGTGGAGTACTCTACTGGCAGTGGTTATTGTAACTAGCTCCGACCATTCAGAGCCTAGCTTGTTCAAGTTCGAATAGGGCAAGTCAGACTAGATGAGATTTTTGCATTGATAACACGGTTTAGGATTACAGTAGTCAGACGTTGTTGCTTTTTGTAAATATATCCTTCCCAAGCCTGACTTAAATACTGGTTTTCGTCATATTTCCTCCTTGTCTGAAAAGACGGAGAATCAGCCTATCATATGGCGTGAAAAGCATGATGTTGATGGAGATTCCAGCTTAAATAGTCTTTTGCAAGCTCAGTGATAATGTATGCATATTCCATGGCTCATAAAGATGACAACTATTTGGCATTCAAAGCACAGACACGCAAATTCTATTTTTAAAGCAGAATCAGATGACAGTGAGAAAATGCATGATGAGTTATGGCCTACAATTCGGAAAATAGTAACAGACGATATCTGTATAGCGCTTATTTCAATTCAGTTAAGAATATGAGTTTTAACACTCTTTTATAAGTCTCTCAAGGATTTCTGTGGAGATCCTTTTTACAATTAAAAACCATCGGTCATGTCTCAAAATCGATTTCAAAGTAATTACCAGGGATAGACAGGGCCTAGATTTAGCTTAAAACAGATTTGGTAAATTTAAGGGACGGAGAAATTACTAATGCATTGAAACAACAACAACAACAACAACAACAACAACAACAACAACAGCAACAGCAACAACAACAATTAGACAGGCGACAACAAACCAATAACAGGAGAGAAACGGATTCAGTTTGAATATGATGTCATGAGAAAAATTAACATATACAAAACCTCGAACGGGTTGAGTGAAAATACAGCAAAATGTTCAAGGAAAGAGAATAATTTATCATGCCATTCATATTTTGTTCTCTCTCATTAATAGTCATCCAACTAAATCAAAGCTTTCTCACAGAGGTGTAACAACTACGCCCAAGAAAAAGTCTGAGTTTATACATAGACCATGTTAGTGCTTCGTGTAGACAGGGTTAATAAGTGAAATAACTGGAGTAGGGAACAAATTAATAGGTGTGTTGTAATGTTAAATTAAAAAACACACACACACACACAAAGAAATAAAGAAACACAAAAAAGTTGCTAAAAAAAAAAAAGACAACATAAATATCACAGGCACAACGGGTCACGAGGAGGATATCAATTATATACTCAGAAATTAATAGGGAAGCAAGATCAAAATGGAAAATAAATCACAAAATATGCATTATGCCCTGGAAAGACATACAAGGTCGTGATATTTCAAACTGAAGATGGATCATTATTTTTTTTTTCTTACAGAACTAAATATACAGGTTTATAGCTATCACTGGAGAGTGCAATATGACCCAGGTTATTTGTATTATGTATGTGGTCTTTCAATCCTAAAGAAATAGGCTCATCTCAGCTTTAACAGTGCGTGTCAAGTTTAGCCAGAAGTAATTTTGAGGGTAGAACCTCTGAATTTAGAAATTTACTAGGAAAACGGCGTCTCCACTCACCCTTCAACGGAATTTTAACTGTCAAAGGTTTTAAACGTACATGACGTACGCACAAATCTTGAAACTTTGTCGCCCATATCAGAGAAGGCTAGATGTTGGGCTTCACTGTCCATAGGGGATCTGAGAGTCACTGAAAAAAAAAATCAAGCAGGTTCCAAATCTTTCGTATCCCTGGTCGAGTTCGAGCTCGCGATCTAGATTTTTCGTTGAAAAGAAGACGCCTAACCTTCGACCAAGGCACACCATTATGACATAGGGAAAGGGTAGAACATCAGCGAGGGGCAGTAACGTGAATAAAATAATTCAACGAAATCAAAGTTAAAAATGAAATGCAGCCTACAATTTATTTCATATTATTCAGTCACGAACATGCCACTCATTTTCAACGTATTTTACATTTCACTGAATACACTTACACACATACAAAATTCTGTTGAGTACTAGCTATTTTGATAGCTGCAAACTGACATAATATACAAGAATTGGGAATGAATGAACATACGTATACTACGCCACAAACTGAGGAATGCGAACACTTGAACCAACAAAAACACGCAATCCAAATTGCTGTTGTTCTTACGTTACATTACGTCGGCAGTTATAGCTGTATCTACAACTCTCTTTCTTCTGTTTAAGACAGATTTTTGTTCTGCATGCTATTGGACTTGATAGTGACGACTATAGGTGATAGCTAGTGACATCTTCGGTCATCCCTCAGAGAAGTCAAATATGTGGCCCTATAGAAAAACTCCCGATAAGCAAATCAGACCCACCTTTGATTAAAATTGGTCCTTGAGTCAGTATGTTTCAACGATCGCAATCAGGCTAACGTATTATACACAATCATATATTAAATCAGGTTTATTATTTCCAATACGATTCTTTCACTTGTCTACAATTACTGCTAAAATACTAGATGTGGAACCATTACTACTTGTATGTAATTCTGAGCCGGAAAAAAAATAAAGAAAAACTCACTGTGAAATGCAATTATATGAATATTGGCGTGACTTTGGCGTTTGCTGGGTATTCAAAGTTTAGCCATTTCTATTTTTTGTTATAAATGAAAATATTGTGCACCGACTCTTTGTTTGTTGTTTCGGCTTTTTCATGGTATTGTCAAAGTCAGTGAGAATATGACGACGCTATCATTGCACTCATTCAGCACAACGAACACAATTTCTCCATTCTTCCAAATTTTGTTTATTTGTTTTGTTATTGTTGTTGTTATTGTTGATGATGATGAGATTTGACTGCAGGCGAAGAGTTAAATTTTATGCTGTTGTCGGTAACGTCACCAGCAAATACCTCAAAGAGGTTATTACTTGGGCAATATAAAGCAATCAGGTGAAAGTTCCTCAGCACGAAATCAACGAGATTTCTCAGAATTTACTGCTTTGTTGTTGTTGTTGTTGTTGTTGTTCTTGTTGTTTTTGGAAGGATGGGTTCCTTTGTAAGCTCATATTTTTATGTCAAAAAGGATCCCATTTATCACATTATAAACACCAGGCAGAGAATAGGATATCGTGGCCCATGAAGATAGTAAATATAAGGTAAAACTATAGAATTTCGACTCACAAATATCTTCTCTTTTCTGACGCTGCAGGATATCGACAGTAACCTAGAGCCTAATGCTCAGCTCACTTCTTATCCCAGATGAAATGTTAGATCTCAGGCGGCTTCGTACCACTCCATAAATGTCGATGTTTCTTTGTCCGCACGTCATCCCTTGTTAGCGGTCAGACAGCAGACACGAAGGCCGTTCTGCTCCGGCCGGCCAATAACACACACGGGAGAATTAATCTTCTCCTGGTCAGTCGTCGGGTCGTTATGTTGTATACATACGCTTGATTAGGGCAGCATAGTAACATCCTATATTTCTTGGAAGGTCACTGGCTTTCTTAGACCCCTCGTGCAGAGTTGTTGTTAATAATGAACCGCCAGCCTGGAGTGTCGGTCGACTTTGGAAGAGATCTAGACTCGTTTTGAATCCTCCCTTGCTCACGTGGTGCTAGTGAACGCTTCTTATACCTGGCATTATAAGTTGTCACGTGATGGGCCTCGATTTCTTTGTTTACATTGTGAGCCACACTAAACTGTGAATAGTTAATACATTATGTATAGGTTATCACTGCACAACTGAGTGTTTCAACAACAATGACAATTAGAAGAAAAGAAAAAAAAAATCAAACAACTTTTCTTGGATTTGAATTGACAAAACACTAGATATGATATTGTCCCCCACTATTTACAGTTCGATTTCAACTACCGCCTAGTGAGGCCTCTGCTCACGTGGAGATTCAAAACGAATCCATTCTGTAGTCAAGCCAAAACTATGATGCCATGAGGTCAGAGAAGAGCAGGACAATACGCAATTTTTTTTTTTTTTTAGTATTCCCTATTGTTGATTGTTTCAGACCTGTTGGGTACAATGATAGATAATCGGTTCCTATCTGTCCTTATTCTTTGGACTAAATCGTCCAGTATTTGAGGAGTGGAATTGCAAGGGTATGAAGTAATCAGATTCCAACTTTGCGAAAACTATCTTTGGTCACACTCCGTGCGCGTTGGTACCGGTGGAAGTCTACTTAGACCAGTTATATTTGTAATTTCATTCTTTTTATGGGATAGTGAATGAAGAAATAGTAACACAAGGCTAGCCGTGTAAAGATGACAGGATTTATGACCTAAACAGAAAGGGAAAAAAATGGAGTACTATCTACATTTCACCTCCCTCGTAGGATAAAAAAAAAAAAAAAAAATTAAAATGATATATTTGATATATAGCTAAAATGGGGCAATTGGGGCAATGTTTTATTTTTTTTTCTTATTTGGTCATGCTTGTTTGTTTCATTTTATTTTATTTATTTTATTTTTTTTGTTGACACATTTTCTTACTTTTTTTTTTTCACTTGTCTCTGTTTTGATGTGAAGAAATGAGAGGAATGGAGTCTCAAACACTATGCTCCAAAACTTTTTATTGCCCGATCATCATATTGTAATCCCTGTACATAAAATAATCAGTCAGTGACAGGGTAGATAATCCAAAATAAGCTGACAATTCCGTGGAAATGTCGATCTAGAGCAATCTCATTAATGGGTTACTTTTACTCCCTCCATGTGCAGCATAGCTGGTCAGCACTGGTGGTTACAGTATAATCTTTCTGTGAGCAAAATTACCTGTTTGGTAGAATAAAACGTAAAGATTCTAG
>JBCEWB010065212.1:0-13507 GCA_039654565.1 Peronia peronii | reverse complement strand
TGAAGTCCGAAAAAATCTGCAAATTATCACTTTCCGAATCAGGCAACATTGAAAATTCCGTAAAAAAAAAAGTTTTCAATAAATCACATAAAAAATGCATACTTTTATAGATTTTGTTTCAAATAACTCAAGTACATATTCTCAAAGTGATACATTGAATTTTGACGGAGAAGATACATTTTAAACCTGCATTAATTATCTATATTGAAAATACCAGGGCAACCAATGTTTGAAATTTTTTTCAACATTTTTTTTCTTCTAATTTGGCCATGTCTGACATAGGCAAGATGCTCAAACTCAATATTTCTCATGCATTTTGAAATGACCTTCAGGTGCTGCCCCTCCCCTTAATCCTCAAAATATCTTTCTTTTTTCCCAGTTAACTTTGACACTTAAAATAGATTTCTACTCAAAACATAGATTTATTCTTCTTTGAAATCTAGATGTTACATTATATGGTAAGTAAGTAATTATATATTTGAAATTAAGCTTTCTCTTTCAGAGTGCAGATACCAGCTTAGCCCATGGAGCGAATGTGACCCACGAAGCAACACTATGACACAGTGGATGACCCTGAAAAGTGGAGATCCCAATCTGTGTATCAGATCCAAGAAATTGTCTAAGAAATGTAAAATAGGTAGGTTTCTCGGAGGGAAATTGATTTTACATAAGAGACATAGAGTCATGCAGTTTCCGATGAGACCTCCCATAATCTTGCACCCAGGGCAAATGACTTGGAAGTTGCACTGGGCGATTTCGAGTTACGGACGTTTTTAATTACTTTCTGAGTCAGATACCAAAATTTTTATTTTTTCAGATTATAAAAGGTTAAATTTTCATTTTGTAAAATAAATTTTTTTGGTATCTGAGTTGGAAAACATTTAAAAACGGCTGCAGCACGAAATCCCTTGGCGCGACATCCAACTCATTTGCCCCTGGGCGCAAGACATACGTTTTTTTTGTGTTTTTCTTTTGCTGTGAAAGGACAATCATCCTAGGCTGATGATGAATAAATAATATCCAAACAGAATCATTCTTATGTGTCCAACTGAAAGATTTCATTGATTGTATAGAAACTCTACTTAACAACTTGAAATTGTAAATGTAGAATACTGTTGTCAAATGCATCAAAAATGTGTGCAGTGGAAAATAATTAAAATCAGTTCAATTTTTTTTTGTCATGATCTATCATAAACTATCATTTTTTAAAAAAAATTTCATGTTTGTTAAGCTTGCAAGTTCCGTCGTGGTGAATGGTCAGAATGTGATGAGAAAACCCAACTCATCACACGTGTTGATGCATTGGTAAAGGGAAATCCTGAGCATTGCGACCTGACAAGGGAGATTACCAGAAAATGCAAGAAAGGTCTGTTGTAAAATTGTCACACAATCTAGTGAAATATATTTCTGATGATCAGTTTTTCATGTACTTAATTATTAGTGTCCATGGAAAAAAGACATTGGTGTTTATGGAAAAAAGACATGGGTGTCCAAGGAAAAAAGACATTTGGTATATTTTACTATGGGGAAAGAAAAGTTATTTTGCTCTGACTGTTTGTGCCAAGATACTTACTTCATTGTTAACTCTAATGACTCCATTGTAAGTGAAAACTCATTTTTTTCAGTTAACTCTCTTTGACATCTGATTTATTTCATTTGATCAAAAAGGACTGAAAAGAAAAATTCAGGGTAATTGTATTATTCTGACATTGCCAACACTATTACTGTAAAAAAAATAAGTCATTTAAAAGCTTAAAGATGTAAGCCTGATACTTCTCTAACACTTGAAAAATAACGTCCAACAACCGAGTCATTAGTTATTATTAACTCTTTATATGATCGAAATCAAATTGTCGCAAAGAGTTAAAGTGGAAATGGCATCTGGTTCTCTATACAAACAACCCTGAATTTTCATCTGCAAAGATCTAATGAATATAATTATCATTTAAATGTTTCTCCAGCAATTTTACTGTTTTCACTATAATTAGCACTTCCAAATGTTTCAAAGATACATCGTCAGTTTCTTCAACAAATGTGGACTTCCCGTGCTAAACGTCAATTACTATATGATGATGGTCAGTATTTTTTTTATTATTAAGTAAGATATGAAGAGTTCTGATTTGCTTTTCCTGATGAAGAATCTTAGGAATGTACTGAAGGGAAGTTAACACAAGACAGGTGAGTAATTTTATTATAAAGGCAGTAATTTTTTTTTTTTTTTTGGTTTCAGTTTGTAAATATGCCTATGGTGACTGGGGTGAATGTGACCCAGTGACAAATCACAGGACTCGAGTCAAGAAGCTGCTCGATTCTGGTGGCTCAGATAAATGCAAAGAGGAGGAAATTGTGACAAAGCCATGCAAAAGAAAGGATGGAGGAGGTGAGAATGCTTTTTTTTCCCATTGCATTAAAACAAAGACAGAATAGTAATGCTGATATACAGAGTTACATTATGCATATCCCTGTACATAATGACCTTTGTGCTAAGATAAATAAATGAAAAAGGATATCGTTCACAAGTGAAAACAGAAAGGAAATATCTAACCAGGTTAATCTAGCATGATCTGTTGTGAAAGACCATAATTATATTATTTTATAAGATTATAGCTTGTAGGAAAATTAGTTGTATTACCCTTTTTTGCAGACTGAGCTGTTCTGTCAGTTACTTCAATATTGCCAATGCATGACTCCTGAATTTGGTGGGGTGAAATGTGACCTAGCCAGCATGTATTTAGTAAGCACCCCACATAATATAATGTGAACAAGCTGCGGGCTACAACTCTATAAATGTCACTTGACTGTTACAGCTCTGTCACAAGGTCTTTCCTAGATGTGCAATTTAACTAGAATATCATGCATTTCTGTCATGTAACATTTACATAGGCTTACTGACTGATTAAATTTCAGGAAATCACAGTATGTAGTGTGTTCACCAGGAACAGTCAATTAGTCTTCCATATTAAGGAAAATAATATATTACGCATGCTTCATAAAAAAGGGCCCCTTAAAACAAGCCTATGAAATGGGCAAGTAACTGAATATATTTAGCCTTTTTTTTCCCTTCTACATGTTTAATGCTGGAAAAACAACTGACAAGGCAGACTGAATATTTCTTTCTTTTTTTTCCTGCATTCAGCCATGTTTAGATTTACTGTCTAAAATTATGAACCGTCTGCCAATAAGAAAGAACATTTGTCTTGCACCCAGGGCAAATGAGTCGGAAGTCACGCCGGATGGTTTTGAACAACGGCCATTTTTAACTATTTTCTGACTCAGATACCAAATTTATTTTTTTTTCTGATTGAAAAAAGTTAGATTTTCGTTTTGTGAAAAAAAAAAAAAGAATTTGATATCTGAGTCGGAAAATAGTCAAACATGGCTGTAGTTTGAAATCGCTCGACATACCATCCAACTCATTTGCCCTGGGCGCAAAACATTTACTGAAGACAATGGTTATAAATCCTTCAGCAACACTTTGAAATAGTAAAACTTCAGAAGTATTTATATTTATGTGTTCCAGAGCGCTGTTTCTTCGGAGCCTGGGGTGATTTTGGCCCATGCACCAATGGTGTTATGACTAAGCATCGGCCAGTGTTGCAAGGGGGAGTCATCTGTGAGAGAAAAGCTGTTATCACAAAAGCTTGTGAGAGGCCGAGATAGACACTGGTACCAAGACAGCAAGCCTTATCACCTGTTCCCCCATATATTGTTATTTAGGAAGCTGTCACTTTGCTCACAGATGGTCATAATATCAAAAATTTTTGTTGCCATGCGAGGTAAAAATTCAGCATAATCATGTGACTGCCCTTTGTAAGGCCAGAAACAACAACTGACAAGGCAGACTGAATACTGTTTTTTTTTTTTTTCTGCATTCAGTCATGTTTAGATTTACTGTCTTAAATTATGAACTGTATGTTGATTGGAAAGAATCATGCCACTGCCCTTTGTAGATCCATGTCAAGTTGAAAAATAAAGTTTGATGAACTTTCAAGAAAGTCACAATCTCCCATTGAAATTTCATTACAAGCTAGAAATGCAAATCAGATTTCATGTTACAAAATGTAAACATGAGTTCTCAAATAATAAATGGAGATTTTATTTATCTCTAATTTTTTTGGATTACATTCATGTATTATTTACTATTTTGTTTAATTTTTGTTTTTTGTTGTTTTTTTAAATTAGAAATGATTGTGTAATTGCTGATATAAACAGCATGTGAATTGCAAAAGTCTGAAATTACACAAGGGCAAGATGTTAAATTATACATTATTCTCCCTGACAATTGTGATGCAATAAAACATTTTACAGACCTGAGTGCTGCGATTTGAACTTTTGAAAGTTTAATGTGCTCATTTCAAGGATTATTGTTTTTAAAAAATTATTTTAGAATTGCAATGCAGTTAGCTGCTTTGTTTGGAAAGGCTTTCTCAGGCATGAAAACTGCAATTGGGAATTATTACTGAAAAATTTGTGACTTATATTTCACCACTGATCTTTACCTTTTCCAAAAAAAAAAAATGGCTTCAAATTTCAGCAAAATAGAATTAAATTTTTAAATACTGAAAGAGAATCAGAATATCATTTCCTTGTATGCATTTAAGACATTGTTAAAAATAAATGAAAGCATATCATTTTGATTTTCCTTTTCCTAGAAAGGCCATTTATATCTAGAGATATGCTTTGTTTATAAAATGTACAATGTTAGCAAAATAAAATAAACAAAAAACAAAGAAAAATACACATCAAATAAAAGGATTTAATGTATACAACATTTCAATTATTTTAATTTATTATGTATCATCACCTTCCGTAACTGCTTCATCAGTAATTAAGGTGCAGCAGTTGGAGTTATACCAGCCCTCTATTTTTTTTTGTTAAACCCTGTTTGCACTATCCTGTCAAATGTGTGAAGTTTCCTAGTCAGTGTTGTCAAGATTGTAAATACTAAATATTATTATAGGACAAGGCACATTTTGAACTCCTGGCATTTAAACCAGTAGACTAGATAGTTTTGGCTCCAATGTGCATGACATGATGTAATCATGTTGTTGGCTCTTTAGTCAGTTTTATTCATTGTTTCATTATATAAAGCGAGACATTTATTTATGCAAATATCATGAAATCCCAAGCAGAAATAGTAAATCATTCTTTTATCTGTTTGAAAAGACCAGAGAAAAGTTTCAAATAAGTTTTAAGCTTAACTC
Organism: Peronia peronii; assembly: GCA_039654565.1. Taxonomy (NCBI): domain Eukaryota; kingdom Metazoa; phylum Mollusca; class Gastropoda; order Systellommatophora; family Onchidiidae; genus Peronia; species Peronia peronii. The sequence continues at coordinate 8,303 of JBCEWB010065212.1, read as the reverse complement.
ATTCACTGCTGAGCAAAATTTTCTTGTCTCCCCTGCCGTGCTGACTATTTTTTTGATAAATATAGGAATTTAGGTAGGTTTGGGAGAAAAATCATATAAAATACATTATTTGACCTACTGTCAAAATTTTTTCTGCTTATTACTTGTCAATGAATATTGTAACTTGCTATTATGTATTTTTGTGTGCTGTGCAATGTTATGTTTCGGTTTTCTTAGGTGAAAAGTCAAAAAAAAAAAAAAAAAAAAAGGAAAAAATTACCCAACAATCTAGATCTAAATCTTGGCCCATTTCACTGTCACTAGTCTGTCACTCAAACAAATCAGTATCCTCTTCATTAACCATCATCAAGCATAAACTGCACTACGTCAGTGTATTAGAAGTGTTTCGATAGGTTGATGATTCCCAACAACAACAAAAAAAAATAATGAACAGTTGTCCTTATACTTGGAAAACACTTTACAAACTGCGCTCAGAATTCCCGCAAATACGCTCAAAGTAGGCCACAAAGACTGAAAAACATTTCTAGAGTGATTTCCCCTCAAACCATGTGATATTTATAAGAAATAAAGCCAGCTTTTATTTCCTAACCACCGCTTGGGTATTTTGCGAGAATTCTCGTTGGTAGCCTATATGCGGAAACTGGTCTTGCAAGAATTCTTGTCGGTGGCAGTGAATGAGTTAACAGAAGTAGCATGTGATAAAATAGAACCCATATGAGCTCCCAGACTGAATCAAAATTCCTAACACTGCTGATTTACTGTTTTGCTTATCCCTACTTTCAGAAGATTAACTTTTTAAGTGTGCTCATCATAATAAAAGTATTTGAAGATGATGGGTAATGTCTTTAGCCTTTGCCTTTTCTGGAAAAAGTCATGGGTGAGCATGGCCATCCTTAGTGCAAGTATCATGGCTGTTGAGTGGCACCACTCCGTGTGGTGCAACGAAAGAATGTAAATATAAATGATTGTGCTGTAAATATTTGAATCATCTTTTTTGTCCTGCTGAATGAAATGCAAACAACAAAATATCATTGAATCTAATCTAGGAAAAATCTGTGTGCCTGTCTCATATTTGTGAATGTTTTGTGTATCTTTCCTTTTTTGTTCATTGATTTCTGTTTTATAATGTTATGTTTTATTAATACTATTTTGTTTGTTCACTTCATTTTCTTATATTTTTGTTTTAAATAATTTTTTTTTTTAAAGAACTTTTCACCTTAATTTTCTTCTTGCTGTTTATTTTATCATTTTTTTCAATAACCTGCTGATGCTTTTTATGGTGTGTTTAATATTTCACTGTCCACATTGATTTGCCCTAGTCACTGGATTTTCCATTCCACTGATCAATGCAAAAGTTATGCCGCAAGACTTGTACATAATAAATATGATGCTTTGAAGTACATTTATAGTCTACACATCAGTAATAACATGAATGTCTTAAAACGTTGCCAAATGCTTTCATTTAAATACGACTGATTTGCGTAAAACATCAAAGAAAAATCATTATGATGAAAAGAAACAATGCATATCAGATTCATCTCTTTCGTAAAACTGTCTCTCATTTTATGATGAAGTTTCCTGTAAACTAGAGAGATTTGCATTTGTAAATTGATTACATAAAGATTAGGTTGCTTTCTGAAGCTCTGTGGTAAAAGATAGATAGATAGATAAGAATGATATTTAAGTTAATGGGCTCCACAAGGTGGATGCTGTTATTGTATAACAGGCAAAAGGGTCAGTTATCATTAATCACTATATACAATATATTGAAATTGAAACAAAACTCAGTATCACTTTGAATGCAAATGTTTTGGATGCATTATTTTTTCTCCATAATTTCTAAATCATTAAGAAGAATTTATCTTTATGTTTCTAGATTATCTTGATTTTCAAAAAAAAAAAAAAAATTTTAAAAAAAGCAAAGTTTGTAATATTATTTCTCTATCTCTTTGAACACAAACGATATATTGGTTATACTATAATTTTTTATTAATTTCATATCTTTTTTTTTTTTCTTTCATGATCTGAAGTGAAATGATGCCCACACCTATATATAAAAAAAAACAACTATTTATTTCTATTCTATCAATATTATGATTTGGAATTCATTGCTGCTCTTCTTTGGGCAAACATGCAATATCTGGACCTGTTATAAGGTTGACATCCACCCATTCCAAAAGATCTCACTACTAATTAGAATGAAGGAAAATATTTTGTGTTTTAACAAAAACTATTAGAATGTTTTCTGTGGATTTTCATCTATGACTTTCAACCATTTCATGTTTATGACTTTAGAATATGTTGATTTGAGATGCGACACAATGAAATCAGGCTCTCGTCAAATTTTGAGCATATGGAGTTATTGGTATCACTGAAGAGGTTATTCATTTTCCTTTCTGTGTGTGCAAAAATGTTTGTGTTACCTTAAGTAGAAGTTGAGATATTGGCAATTAAAGATGATGGGGGTGGCCTGTTGCTGCAGCTGAATTTAGTGAGAAAATAAATCCTTATTAATCCTTATTAGGCCATGCCACTAACTTACAATTTTTGGGCTTTTACTCAGTCTATTTCAGTAGATTTTTTTTATATTCATATAGAAGGGCTTAGTGAAAAAAAAAAAGAATTGCATTTAAAATTCATTCACTGTTGAAAAACACGTGATTTCTCCGGAGGGCTCAGTTTCATGAACGCCTGATTTCATTGTGTCGCGTCTCATTTTAGAATGTCTTGATTTTATAAAAAGTACATAAGAATTAGGGCCAAATTGTTATTTTGTATATTAATCTTTTCCATCCACATCAAATTGACATGTAAATGAAACACATGAACATATGTCAAAACAAGAAGTAAATGAAAAATAGAACAATACTCATGATATGCTGTAAATCATTTCAGTACTTTGTCTCAAATCTGTGTCATAGTTTCTTATGGGCATTTCTCTTTTTTTGTGTTTGTTGTTGTTATTGTTGTTGTTTTTTTTGCATTTCTTTTTCTTATTTACTTTCATCATCATTTCTTATTTGTAATAGTTCTATAATGTGACATTCTAAGACATGTTTACTTTAATGTATTTCCAAATCCAGGAGATCATAAAAGGTGTTTGTTCAAGCTGTAATTGAATATAAAGTGAACCCATTGAAATCTTGTCTTTTAAAGAAAATGCTTCACATTAAACCAGTTGTTTGATGTAAAAACTTGGTCAAATACCAAAAGAAAAAGTGACATATGGCGAAGACCCTATTCATCAAAATGTGAAAGTCTGTAGCCAGTTTGAAAACTTGAAAATATGAGTTTATGTCAAGTCAGTCCTTAAATAGTTCAAAATTCACAGAGCACTGTCTGTATTATTTGTATGACATTTTGCTTAGGGAGTTATTTTTTTTTTTAACATGCTTTGCTGTGATTTTTGCTGTACACTAGCTGTTAGTCCTCTCTAGATAAAATCTTTACACTAAAAGACAAAATATAATATTATTCTGAGTAAATTCCAACACTTAGCACATTTCTTTTTTAACTGGAATGATATCAGTTTCATACATGCATCACTATCTTTTTTTGCTGTTCTTCAATGTTATGTCTTTTTCTCCTGTGAAATTTATTTCCAGTGCTCTCTCTTTGATGTTATATCAGCCTCTTTAGTCAAATTGTTGTCCTGAATTCTGTATAAACATTTTTGATTTCTTATTTTTGTATTGGTTCAATAAATCCAAAAGCAAAAATCAAAGGAGTTTCTAATTTGTTGTCTCAACTGTTGACATTTCTCATAAACGTTTACTGAACTTCATTTGTCTTGTAGCAAAAATATTACCTTGTAGACATGCTAGTCTTTTATGTACCAATAAGATATTAAAGTATTATTGTGTGTGTACGTCATATGCCTCCATTTAAAAGAAAAAAATAACAAAAAAAAGTGCGTTTAAGGCCAAGAAAGATGTCTACAGGCATAAGATCTACATCATACCATATTTTAGGAAAACCAGTATGTTCTGTAAAAAAAAAAAAAAAAGCAAAAAACAAAAACAGTTGTTTATCATTCTGTTCTTTTTTCTTTTTTTTTTTAATAAAAAAAAAAAAAACAAAGAAAAAAACCAGCAAAAATAAACAAAAAAAAAAAAACGCAAGAAAAAATAAAAACACAAGCCAAATACCAGGAATAAACGATAGGATATTGCTTTGAAACATAATATATAAGTTATTCTTCAGTGATAAGAATGTTCTACATTTAAGGCCATAACTGTGTAGTTGAATATCAAAATCTTTCACACTGAATTGATTAACAAAGATGACCTGCAGTGTTTAAACATCTGAAGTTCTCTGGGCTTTATTTCTCCTTCTACAGAAAAAAAATGAAATAAAAAAAAAAAAATTTCAAGAAATGTTATGTTATAAGACATTTAAGAGAAATAGAACATGATTGAAACAGTAAAGTGTTACATGCTGAATGAAATGTTCTGTCAATAAACCCCTCTTTGATAGCAGTGCAATATAAATAGCATGGATAGACAATATGTTCAGATGGCTCTTTTGATAGAAATAACTGAACTCTTTCTTTGTATTTCTTTCTTTTCTTTCTTTCCTTCTTTCTTTCTATATTTCTCTCTCCCTGCCTTCTCTCTGTCTCTTTTTCTCAACCTTTACTCTCTCTCCCACTCTCTGAGTTTCATTTGGGGTTCCTGTCTAATTTAGTCTATTTAATTTTGTTGGCCAGTCTGTCTGCTTTCCTGTCAGTCTCTTCATCTGTCTTTCTGCCTATTTATCAGCTTGTTTATGTTAATCTCTTTTCTCTCTTTCTCTCTCTTTCTCTCTCTCTCTCTCTTTCTGTCTAAATACATCTTTTTTTCTCTCATGAGAAAGGTGTAACACAATGATACGTCCCACAATAATTTTGTTTGTACAGAGATGAAATCTTTCACTACTTCTACTTGCATTTTTATGTGTTTGTGTTTCTTTGGCCAGAAATTTGAGAGCATTTATGCTTTAGACCGGGAGTTTCCAACAGGCTGATCGTGATCCCCAAGGAGATTGTGAAGCCTTGGCTGGGGGGTCGATTGCGTAGCGATGCTAGAGGTCACTTGGAATGAAATTAAGTTCAACTCATCAATTATATTTTTTTTTTATGTTCTTACATATTTTTTTATATAGATTTCAGTGTTTCTTTCTCTCTCCATTACAGAAATTAAAATGTAAATCAAACTGCTGATAGTTGGGGGGTCTCGTAGTCTTGCCAGAAGTGACTTGGGAGGAAATCAGTTTCAACTCATCAGTTACATTTTTTATGTTATTACATTTTTTTGGGCTGTCTTTATTTCGGTGCGAAAAACATGTGTTGCACTGGCTCAGTGCCATTACATGACATTAATTTGTTATTAATTGATAACAGGATTGTTGAATAAAGTTTTGTTGGGCGTTTCATTCCCTTCTCATCACAGAAAATTAAATGTAGATCAGGCTGCTGATAGTAGGGGATCGCGTCTGTTTCCAGCTTTTGGTTAAGGGGTCGCAAGTGCAAAAACGTTGATAACCACTGGCTCAGACCGCATTGCATAATTATACATTCCTCAGATCAAACACTTCAACCAAAATACAGAATTTCAAGCCAATGATTTAGAGACTGAACCCAGCTCTCATGTAACCTACATTGACAAAACGTTTTCTTCATGACAGTGTTATTATTTCTCCTTCGTTTCAGATATAACTTCCCACACTATTTTTAAAAAAACAGCAACACTTTATATCGCTTCATTCTACGAAATCTGCATTGTACTCTCTATTTATTAACAGGGTCGCCCTGGCCGTGTGTTTAGGTGTCTGATGCTCGAAAAACTCACATCGTGGATGTCGCGGGTTCTAGTCTCTCCTACCATCGGGGGACAAGAAGAATTTGAATAATAGAATCTGCTTTTTTTCAATGACTCAGCTGTTCCCTAGCTTCATAGGTAGAGAATTCTCACATCTAGCTTTCTCAAATAAGGCGAATATATTTCGGAGGTCTTCTCTATCCGTTGCGCACATTAAAGAGCCACTGACAGTTCAAAATTGGATGAAGAGTAGGCGGAGACTCTCTTCTCCGGGCAAATTTTCCAAATTTCAAATTTCCACCTACAAAAATTCTTCTCACTAAAAGCAGGACAGGCACGTAAAGCAAAGATAATCCTACTTTCTTAGGATTGAAAGGCTTGAGTGAAAAAAAAAATCTCAGTTATCTCGAAACAGAAATTATCAGCGAAAAAGGATTAATTTTTGTCAAGGTAAATCCAGCTGAGTGTTAAGTGTTGGCCTTGAGGCAGCGACAGTGCCCCACTTCAAGGGCCGTTCACATCTATTGAGCGCTCAGAATCTCAGTAATAGATACCACTCTCATTAGACATAAGATGGGAGGTTCGTGGAATGAAGGCTTCAATAAGCACAGGTCAAATCTGATGATTTCCTCCGGTCATTACTCTCTCCATGCTACTCTTCCTCTCATTCTCGTGCTTTACTTTCTCTCTCTCCGTTTTTTTTCTATCTCTCTTTGTCTTGTCAGCATGTTTTTATCCTCTCATTATTGTCTTTCTTTCATTCGTTTGTTCTTTCTGTCTTTCTTTCTTTCTTTCTTTGTATCCATCTTCCTTTCCTTCCGTATTCCTTTTTTCTTTCTTCTTTCTATCTTTAGCTCTATCTCTCGTTTTTACTTCTTGCTTTTCCCCTTTTTCTTTCTTTCTTTCCTATTTTCTTTCCTATTTTCTTTCTTTCTCTAACTTTGTCCCATTGTCTCTTGTCTTTCCCCGACTCTTTACGAGATGAACACCCCACTGGAGGTTGAAAGGCTAACGAACCCGACTCTTCATCTATCTCCCTTGCAATCAGTCTTCCCTCTATTTTAACTATTTCTTTCCCATCTGCAAAAGAGAATTGCAGTGATGTAATGCTAGTAATTATCAACGTATGTCATTGGTTGTGGAGTTTAAATGATCAGTTCTGACAGCTTTTGTGTTCTTACTGACCACTGCAATAGAACACAAGCAAACAAACAAACAAAACACACAAACGAAAGAAACGAAGAACAATGTATTCCTTTCTTGACATCATTTCAACAGACTGAATGATTTGCAAATATTATCTTGCGTTACAAGTATCTAAATCTAGAATAACGCTGGCGGTAATGTATGATATGATAGAACAATACTGTTAGTAAGTATCACTATAGGGTGACCGGAAAATCTCAAGATAAGTTTACCAAATGACGATAAAGAGATGAACTCAATGGACACATCTTTTTTTTTTTCTATAAACAATCTGCACACTTAACCAAAATATTGGGAATATCAATAGAGTTCATCAACATCCCGGAATATTCCATCTTCCCAAGTCCTTGGCCTTGCCTCAGCTGTAAGTTTGTCTCAGTTTTTGGTTCGACCTTGTTACGGTGGGTAGGAAATGTATGACTAAAAACTCTTCGCTATGAGCCTATTGAACCTAGATGCCCTCCAAATAGTAGTAGTAGCGAGTAGTGTTAATAATTTGATGACGTAGGAAAACGCCTGACGTACTTCCGGAGTCGAGTTTTTCTCGAAATCTTGTGTTCTACTATTCTTGTATGATTTCATGGTCGAGCGTAACACACATAAGTGAATGTTCTTTTTTCAGCAGGGGGTACAAACACTCCGCCGGGGATTTCCGGGTTTGTGCTTAGTCGAATATGAACTATTGACGTAGCAGAAATATTAGGGAGAGCAGAAAATCACTTCAGATAAAACAAATCGTAATTCAAAAAGACATAAAAATCAGAGTACTCCACAAAATACTTTTTGGCCACCATGTATAACAATATTATCCGTGGAGAGTCCCAATGGCCTGTCACATGCACAGCATCCGTATTGCCCCTACTGACTATGCTAATCTTTCCAATGTTACCAGAATATCTTTTGATTTCAACGAGTTATCATTGCGAGTTAAGTTAAACGCTGCTTTGATGTGAGCTTTGATGTCAGAATCTCTTTCCGCTCAAACTTCCAAATTCTACCCCAAGTTACCAGTCTGATGCCAACTTATTTCAAATTTACTGTCATAATGCAATTTACTTCAGCCGGATCTGTTTCCTGCCGGCCTGTTATTCTGGGGGCGGCAAATAGCGGTGTCATTTCCGACAGTGCTGAGCACAGGAAGTGGCTTTGATGGGGTGATATTAGGACCTGGGCTTTGAGAGGGACACGGGGATGGGTGGAGGGGAACAATTTCAATTGAAGGGAGAGGAAGGATGGTGGGGTGGGGTGGGGGGGGGGAGAGCTACAATGGGTCAGTGGACAAGAGACTGTTATGGAGGG